>PVIH01014898.1:32598-51866 GCA_004025045.1 Sigmodon hispidus
GGAGGGAGGGAGGGAGGGAGGGAGGGAGGGAGGGAGGGAGGTCTGTGCATCTTTTCTCCTAGGTGTTGTGTGTCTAAGCCCCTCCTTCATTAAAATCCTATTCTGGGGAAACTTCTTAAGACAAGATGTTTTCAGGAAGGTGAAATGGGACTTTCTAAGTGAAGATGAGACACAGCAGGGTTCTCCTCAAGACAGGAACTGAACAATTCAAAGTAACTTCGGGAGTTGCTGAAACTGACTGAATTCACTAGTCCCTCCCTCCTCAGGGGAAAACTATGAAGATTGCACAGCCTCGCTCCCAGACAAGCCACGCCACAAAGAGGGTTCTGAGACCAGGCAAGCAGCCTGGAAGAAACAGAGACTAGTCAAACTGTGTAGAAGAAACAAAAATCATCAGAGCTACCTGGAAAGGAGGCTTTCCACCTGTTCACAGCCTGCAGGCTGTTCCGTGTGCCCCAGGTCCCCAGCTTTTGAGCTGTTACCATGCTGGGGAGGGCTTTGGTGACGCAGCAGACTTTGAGTCCTTTCTGCTCCTGGAAGTGGCCCCTCACCCATATTCCTGTAAGTAAGCCCAATAAAACTTAATGATTACCAAATGAGACTTTGGTATTATCCGGATGTTGGTCTGTTGTGCGCTCCCTACCTGGGGTGAGTTAGACTTGTGTGCTGCATCTCCCCCCCCAAAAAAAAACTCTTCCACACACCAGGAAAGAAAGAATTAAAAAATAGCTGATACGGTGCTGCGAATCTATAATCTCAGAACTTGGGAGTCTGAAGCAGGAGGATTGCTGATAGTTTGAGGATAGCCTGAGCTCCACAGTAAATTCTAGGATAGCCTGAGCTACAGAATGAGACCCTGTATACCTTTCCTACTCCTCAAAAAAAGAAACAGCTAAAATGAGTCCTCTCTGAAGTTCATTTATTTAAGTATTTTAGTCACAGCTGGGTGTAATGGGAAGAAGCCAATGCATCTATTGGGTTCACGCTAGATGACTGATGTTTGGACCATAGGATCGACCACTAACTAACTAACTGGCTGACCGTGGACAAGTCACCTAGCCTGTCTGTGTCCGCTTACACAGTACCTCACAAGGCATAGTGGACAGTAAATACTTTGCTGTTTGTCACACACCTAGAAAATGACCCAGTGCATAGCAAGTCCTGAGTAAGTGTCAACCTGGAGGTTACTGGACTCTCAAATGTGATGGGAGCTCAGATTCCAAGAATTTGGACTAAGCAACTCATCTGTGATATGCTGTGTTATACTTTTCCTTCTGAGCAGGCTCTTTTGTCTCCCTTATAATCATCTTAGCTATTGGATCACACAACATCTGTCCTGTGTATTTATTTTCAGACAGAGCCTCACTATGTATCCCAGCCTGGCCTTCAATTCAAAAATCCTCTTGCGTCAGCCTTGAGAAAGCCAAGATTATATGGTTTGCAATAACACAACGAGTTAAAAAGTACTTTTGGGATAATAAGCCTCTATGCACCTAGACAGAAACTTTCCTCTGAAGCTGCAGTGTACAGAATGCCCTGAAGACAACAGCTGGACAGGCATGTGATAAGAAGTCTCCACTGCCAGAAAGAAGTGACATCAGAGGTGTCCATCTGGGGTGGGGGGCTCCAGGGGCACCCACACAGCCAGTCCTCACACTTCCCCTCTGTTCTGTCCTCTTCTGTCTTTGGGGCTAATGGATTTCTGACTTACCAAGTCATCATAGGCAGGCTGTTGCACCATGTCCCTGATAACTAACCCACTTAAGGGTTGTCTGGGGAACCTTCAAACTTGTGACTGTAATATTGTATGGTGGACTGTTCCATGTCCCAATAAGGGAAGTCACTGCTTATTATTTTTGCAAGGAAAGAAGAACCAAGGCATGTGGCTAAGAGAAGTTTCAGGAGTTGAGAAACCTATACTCTGAGGACATTTCTGTCTGTCCATCCCTGGCAGACAGATGACTCAGTATTCTGGGTTGTCTTCTTTGTAAGCTAAGAGGGATGTCTCCCCCAAAGTGGCATCTCTACTCCTTGAAGCCCACCAGAACAAAGTAAATTGTCAACTATGACATCACAAGAAAGTGATCACTATCTTACACCAAATAGTACCCAAAAAAAGTATTCAGTCACACATATGAGCATACATCACTCAACACACATGCTGGAAAGAGTTCTAAATCCTAGGAGGTCTGCTGTCAGCTGGAGAGAAAGCTGAGCCAAAAGGAAGAGGAGCATGTAGTCGGATTATGTTGTTACATCATAAATAATTGCCCCACCTACTAGTTTAATAAAAACGCTGATTGGCTGAAGTCAGACAAGAAGTATGGACAGAGCTACCAGACTAGGAAAACTCTGAGTACAGGAAGAACAGAGACAGATGCCATAGAGCCGCCAGAGAGATATAACAGCAGCAGAAGCTGAAATGCTGCTCTGAGAAAAGGTACCAAGCTGCAGCGGAAGAAGATGGGTTAAGTTTGGATGAAGGAGTCAGCAAGTTACATGCCTGGGCCCTCGGTCAATCAGCAGAAAATTAACATAAGCGTCTGTGCCTCTCTGTGTGACTGGGAGCGTTTCTCCAGCACAGCCAAACTGCTGGTAGAACCTCTGGTCCAGGCCAGAAACCTCTTACAACAGGAGCACTAAGGTCTAATATCATTTTCTCTAGTTGGTAGGAGGCTCAGAAATGTGACTGACTGTTCATGAGGACTCTGTAGTGAAGAAATTAGCCCTGCCAAGAAAGGGCTGGTCTTTGGTCTAATAATGGTAAGGAAGCTCCAAAGCTCTTGGAATGCTAGGCCTGATAGGAATGTTTTTGTTTGTCTGGGAACCCTGGACCACTCCAGATAGTAAGAGCTAAGGATGTATGTTATGTGGTATCAGCACCACATATAGATGGACTGGAAACGGGGGCCAGCCATGAAGTCACCCACACCTGTTCAGTGTCAGAACTCTAATAAAGGGTGTACACTGAGGCCAAGAAAAGCGACTCTGGCTGTCCAGAATCTGTGTGTGCACCAGGCATTGGTGCTGGGAGAAGCAGCATCGTCCCCAACCTCTTTGAGAAAGCACAAGCAGAACTTTGTTCTGGGGACTCTTCTGCCCATGGTCCCGGATGCAGCTCCCTAGTTAATTTTAACCTGTGTCGCTTCTGTAACTTATAACTGTGCGTAGAGCCGTGAGTGAACTATCCCACTTAAGGCTTGGGAACCCCAAACTTGTGACTGTAATATTGTATGGTAGACTGTGTCCTTCCTCATGTTATGGGAATACTTTCCACAGGTATGAAGAAGCTATGAGCAGGGAGAAACACTGGAATACAAGAGGATATGCCGCTGGGGGCTGGGGCTAGGACAGGGACTCCATTTTTATGACAAAGAATGACTCTGAGGAGAGTGAGATTCACAGGCTGTTATCTTTCTGTCTCACTCTGATTGCTTCATTGAAATAGGCCCTGAGGACACCCTGGTGTTCTCAAGCTTGGGACCACTAAGCCAAGAGAGCTCTTCTGCCATAGGAAGAGAGGTAAACAAGGGAAGATGTTCTGGCGGCTTCCATGCCTGCCTCTGCCCATGACTTTCCTCAGACACATGTCACTATGTTACTGACTCACCTTTGAATTCACTGAAACAGCTTTGGAGAGAGACAGAGATGACAGAGAGTCAGAGAGAGAGAGAACAGTTCAGGATGGCCCACAAATAGCATTCTTGAGCAAATAATATGCTGTACTAGAAGGCTCTATCAAAAACTGAAAACATCTTGCCAAGTTTCCTAGGTATTGGTACCACTACAAGAAAAGGACTGGAGAGTATATGTCAGATGAAACAATTCCTAAGAGACTTGGCTTCAGAAATGGGAGAGATAATTGGTTAAAAATTCTGTAAAGTTGAACACATAAAATTTTATAAAACATTCTCAAAAATAAATAACAGTATAGGATGATAATAAACATGGAATCTATAGAATATTCACTGTGTACCAGACATGATTCAGTGTTCTATATACATCAGCCACTTGAAATCCACAATATCATTTCCTTGTTATGTACAAAGTAATTTTCCCAAATTTGATCCTATCTGTATATCCTCTTAACTTCTACATATCTCACCTCAAACATGGGGAATCCTCACTAAGCCAATCATACTGAGAACCCACATCAATTCTAGCAAGAAGTAGAGCCAGGTGTAGTAACATGCACCTGTGATCCCAGCAAGCATCTGTAATCTTAACACTTGGGAGGTGGAGGCAGAAGGATCAGGGATTTAAGAGCATCCTCAGCTATGTAGAGATTTCAAGGCCAACCAGGTCTATATGAAGTCCCCTTTTCAAGCAGGAACAGGAAGTAACAGAACTGACTACATCTTCCAACTAAAGTCAGGAAGTTTAAGCAGTAATATTAGAAATTGGTTTTCCAGAAAATACAAATTATTCAAAATTCTATTTTTAAAAAAGCAGGCAAATTCAAATTAGTCATAGCAAGAATAAAAGCAATGAGATAAAGTGAAAGAGAAAATTGTCAACATTCCAGATCTGGAGAGTTTAATGGGTTATTATTTCTTTTTTCAGGAAAAATATTTGTTGTGCTATTCTCACATATTCCAGGGCATCACAAAATAAGGAACACTCTTTGATCACCTTTTGTCCACACAGACAGCATGTGGTGATGCTAAAAGTTCGTAAATGGGACAGATACACGTGTCCCCGTGTACAACAGCCCAGGCATGCTTTGAGCTGGGGTAAAGTGAAAATGCCTTATGTGTCAAGCCATTTCCTGCCAGACCTATCAGAAGTCTGTAATGGTCAGGTATCTGGGAAGGCCCTTGGGGACCACAGTCCCCCGTGTGAGCACATAGGAGTACATAGAACTGAGATACAGGCCAAGTCCTAAAATGAACCTGTGGTCCACATCACCTAACTGCCCTGCCTGCTGCCTGTTCTAACTGGCTGGTTCCCTGACCAAGGCTTTTGTTGCATTTGCTTTAAAGATACTTTTGAGCTTTTTAAAGTTTTAGATTTTCTAAAAAATATTTGTAAAAATGGGCAACTTTTAAAAAGAAAACTCTCCTTTTATTTCAATCTTTATGGTGTGTGTTGTGTATTGTATGGGTACGTGCATGTATGGCTGAGTATGCTTGTCTATTGCAGGGACAAAAAGCCAAGACTGTTTAGGTAATTAAGATCTGTGTACCTCAGCCTCTTGAAAGCAGGGCACAAGAGACATCATCCCTGACCCCTCCCACCCTTCTCAGCCAATCTTCAGTCAAGACTGCCCCTCCTCCTCCTCCTCCTCCTCCTCCTCCTCCTCTGCCCCCATGATTTCCTCTCATATATACCTTTCTCTCTGCCAGCCCAATAGGAATCAATAGCATTAGTAAGAAGTTTTCTGGTTATTTTTGTTTTCATCTTTGTATTATATTATTTTACATTTTTTTTACCCTTTTATTTTGCTTTTTCACTTTTACTCAAAGTAACTTATGATAATAGTGGTCATATTATCAGTGACTGTTCACTTCTTAAAATGATTGGTATTTAAGAGGGATTGATTCTTATTCTAGTACTGTTCTTTTATTGTGGGCTTATGCTCTGACAATGCTTGGTTTTCAAGACAATATTTTAGCAGCATGTGGTTATGCCTAGTACCCAGATAACTGTCTAACTGAGGAAACACAAACACTACAATAGCACAGTTCCTCCTGAGCAGTGTTATCATTACCTTTGAAAGAATAAAGATAATTCAAAATAAGTAAATCAGTAAGTCAACCAACAACATGCCTCCAGATCAAGGCAGCATAATTCTTTCATAAATTAAGAAGCCCACAATATAATGAGAGTATATTAGATCAAATCACAGACAAAGAAGATAATGAACTTTTGAGCAAATCATAAGAGAACACACCAGCTAAATGAAATAATTTGATACAAGACCTAAAAGAGAAACTTAATAAAGACAGAAAAATATTGACAAAAAATTAAATTGCTAAAAATTAATAAGTTGCACAGGTCAAATAGAAAAGCTCCATGGAAAGTCTCAGCAATGGAATGGATCAAGAAGAGGACAGAATGTTTGAACTGGAAGACAAGATAAATACATTGGACCACCCTACCAAGGACAAAGACATATTAATACCAAGTGCGACTGGGAATTTTAAGCTATCAAAGAAACTATTTTTAAAAGGCCACATTTTAAAACCATAGACATTAAAGAACAAGGAAAATTTTATTCTAAAAGCATAAAAAATATTTTCAGCAAAATTAAAGAAGAAAGTTTCCCCAAATTAGGGAGAGATGCCAATCTGAGTAGAGGGGGCACTTAAGACACCAAATACACAAGACAGAAAAGAAGCTCCTCTTGACATACTATAATTAAACTGCTCAATATGCAGAATAATAAAAATATACTGCAGCAGCAAAGCTGACTCAGGGAGTAACAATGCTTCTTCTACATGAGTTTGAATCCCCAGCACCTATTTAAAATCTTGGTATGCTCATGAGTGCCTTTAATACCAATGTTGAGAAGAAGAGACAGGCAGATCCTGGATGCTCAATGGTGAGCCTCTGGATCAATGAAAGATGCTGTTACAGGCAATAAAGCAGAGAACAATAGACAACAACACACCATGTCCTGCTCTGCTTTCCACATGTGCATTTACACCAGTACACTCACACACATGCATCACACACATCCCCTCAACATGTATACAAATCCCTCAGTAATACATATGCTATACACACACACATCATACACATATCTGCACACTCAAGTGTGTAACACACACACACACAGGGGGGATAGAAAGAGAGAAGAAAGTATATTGAAAGTGGCAAGAGAGAAACACTATATAAAGGCAAGCCTATCATAATAACAATTTCCTCAACAGAAACTTTAAGAACAAAGAGGATTTGGAATGATACATTTTAAGTTCTGTGATACTATAGCTGCTAACCTAGACTACTATACCCAATAAAGCTGTCATAACTGAAGAAGAAAGAAAAATTTTTCATGATAAAAAAATAGGCTAAAGGAATTTGTGACCAGTGGGCCATCTCTAGAGAACATATTTGGAAGAAGCCCTTGGATGACAAAAAAGTAAAAATACATTTGTGAGGCCATGGGAAAGAATATATAAGACTTCGGTTGCGCACAACCTCGCCAGCAAGGAACACGCAACACCAGATCCTTCTCTTTGCAGTTTATTCGGGCCTTTAATTATTTTCTTGTCTCTCACTCACTCACTCACTCACTCTCACTCTCAGACGTATGACGAACGACCACTCTCTCACGAACGGCCCCCGGGGGAAGTCCGCTCATGGCTAAATACCCTCTGGGCCTCCAATCCCAGTGTGGACATTGCCCATAGGTCCCAAGGCACTGGAAGCAAGCCACCATCCTTGCCTACAGCCAATAAGGAGTTGTTTACTCCCGAGAGCACTCACCATCCCATCAGGAAGGTGGAAGGCAGAAACCAGCGCCACCTTTAGGGCGTGGTACAACGCAGCTCCCTACAGATCCCCCTTCTTTATTAAAAAAAAAAAAAAAAAAAAAAAAAAAAAAAGCAAGCAGAAGCAGAGGTCTAGTCTCTGAAGTGCAAAAGGAACATGTACAGTTATCGCTCCGGGTGTCATCCACCCAGACAATCCCTGACCCGTCCGACACCCTTTTCACAGAGGCAGGCAGTTGGGTGTCAACCTGTGTGCAACCAGACATACTCCTCATGAGTTCCCATAAGCCAGAGCACTCATGTGCAGTGCTAAGCCTCACATCCTGCAAAACATTCCTAAGGCTTCTCCTTTAAGGAGGCCAAGTAAGCTTAGGGGGACTGACTGACTCCAATGGCTGAAAATGCTTGGACAACCATGGCTGCATTGCAACACTGAAGGAACCTAACATGGCAAATGCACCACAGGCAAACTAGGAATATCAGCACCATCAGGCTCACCAGAGCTCCCATTCCCGCCCACTCTTTCTGGTGATCCACAGTGGCGGAGAACCAGGATGCTAGTCCTTCTGCCAGGTCTGGCATCCACTCCGGTAGAATTCACGATCACCATGGTCACTCTCAGCTGGGCCATCAAGTTTTTGAATTCACCAATCCAGTTTCCTAAAAGATAACTTGACAACTGTTTAAACAGATCTGCAGCATGAATAAAGTTCTGATATTGTACACTAGTCCCACATAATTCTGGAAACTTCCATTCACAGCCAAGCTAGGCCAGCTGCCAAAGAATATCAATCTACTTTTGGACCAGATCGATCCTTTGATTAATAACCATCAAGCCCTCTTTTAACTGGGCAATAAGATTCTTTTGTATGTCCAGAGCCTGTACTACATTAGCCAAGACCGCATTCAAAGTCTGCATAGTCTGCACGATATGGCTTGTGGCTCCTATGGCAGCCAATGAAATGGCTGCGAATATGGCGAGCACTTATCTGCACCATCAGGGCCAGCAACAGGAGCTTCTGCATTGTCTGCTTGCTCCCCCGCCTCATTTACCTTTTCCGATTCAATCTTCCTGGTCAGGTGCTCCGGTACCCAAACTGGATCATTTCTATCCTGGGGGAAAATGCAAACAGACCCTCTCGCCCATGTTAAAACAGGGTCCGGGCCTGTGAGGATGTCTTTCCATTTCACCAGTCCTTTCTACATAGTGCCTGGATTGGTGTGCCGGTCTGCTGCCGCAGACCAAAAAACTGTAGAGCCTGCTGAAGACCCTGCCAGGCCAACTCAGCAACAGCTGTGAGATAATGCTCGATGCTCTTATTTGGGGAAATCTTAGGGTGTATCCATAGCACAGGTCCTTGTTGCCACAGCACCCCTGTGGGTTGTCTAAAGGTGGGCAATATACATAGCAACAACTTCTGATCCTCTTGTACTTGCATCAAACATGCCTGTCTTAACCTATCTTCCACCTACTGTAATGCTTGATGTGCTTCTTTGGTAAAGTGCCTAGGGGAATCTAGGGCAGGATCACCTTTAAGAATGTCATATAGAGGTTTTAACTCATAATTTGCCAATTTTAAAAATCCCCTAACCCAATTTATATTCCCTAATAATTTTTGATAATCGTTCAAAGTCTTTAAATTGTCCTTTCTTATCTCTATCTTTTGGGGTTGAACTACTCGAGGAGCAATCCTTGCTCCCAAATAATCAACAATCTGAGTCAATTGTACCTTTTCAGGGGCAATAAAGAGCCCTCGGCACTGGAGTGCTTTCACCAGCACTTCATAGGCCTCTTCTACCTCACCTCTTTGTTTTCCCGCTAAGAGTACGTCATCCATATAATGGACGCAGCTCACCTTAGGAAACGCTTCACGCACTGGTTGCAGGGCATGCCCCACGTATAGCTGACACATAGTAGGGCTATTAGCCATCCCTTGAGGCAATACGACCCATTCAAATCTCTGATCAGGCTCCTCATGATTACATGAGGGAAGCGTGAAAGCAAATCTTTCTGTATCTTTTTTATATAAAGATATGGGGAAAAAAAGCAATCTTTAATGTCTACTGCTATGATATGCCATTGTGAAGGCAAGGCCGTCAACAATGGAAGCCCTCGTTGTACCGGGCCCATAGGTTGCATCTGATTATTTATAGCTCTTAAGTCATGCAATAATCTCCATCTTCCTGATCGTTTCTTAATCAGGTGTATTCCATGGCGAAGTAGAGTGTATGATATGCTTCTGTGCTAGCTGTTCCTACACTAGTTCTTGGGCTGCTTTCAATTTTTCTAAAGACAAGGGCCACTGAGGGACCCATACAGATTTCTCAGTTTTCCAGGTGATGGGAATAACAAGATTGTGTTGAAACACCTGGCATAGGAGGTAACAACAACTGTTTGTTCAGGGTTACTTTGGGGAAGACTTGGCTATTTTAGAATTGGCCACCCAGAGGGCCAATCCTTCCTTGCTATAATGCTTTTGTCAGCACCAGTATCTATTCAATGCCTCCACTTGTGCCAAAGTGAAAGAGGCAGTAATGCCATAAGTTCTTACTGATTCGGACACCAGTTTCTGTCCCACTTTTCTCCATACTGCAGGGTTAAAGGACCGATCATGGCTGCCAAAGGCACCCCCTCCATCTGAGTAAGCTGGGGGAGCAGACAGCAGGAGGCCACACTTCCCAGGAAGCAAGCACTCCCTCAGGGCTAGCTTCTTTCCCTTTTTTGAAACCAATTTCTTAGTTTCTCTTTCCTCTCCTGACTCCTCCAACCTTGATAGATCTTCCTCAGAACTACTGCTCTCAAGGCCCAAAAGCTGAAAATCCTCTAAATCTCGATAAGTATTTCCCCTGGAATCTGATCCTTCAGTTCTAAGGCCTCTCGCTTCTTCACTGTGCGCCCTGTCAGATCTTTCCTCTTTTAAATGTTCTAAAGCGGCCTGACCCCCTTCAATTGCCTCACAGCACCTCTGATCGTCCAAACAACCTTGAATCACCCTCCAAATGGATCTCATGCCTGCCTTTAGAATTCCCTGCTCATAGGCAAAGTCTAAATCTTGCCCTAACTTCTCCCAGGAGGACACCGTTAGACTGCCCGTGACAGCAAACCACGGAGCTGCAACATCACATTCCTTTAAAAATCTCTCTAATATGCTTTCCTTTATTTCCAAGCCCTTAGTTTGTAACAGCTCCTGTAGAGCCAGAAAAATTGGACATGAGGTTGAAGACCCCATCCTTATATGACCTTTACTCCTTATTTTAAAAAATCTTTTCTGAGCCTTTACCAACCAGCCCCAGCCTTGCTAATGCTTTTACTTTCACTTTTGAGCTCAAGTTTGCAATAATGGTTACTTTCACTTTAAGCCAAAATTGGCAACTGCTGTGTTACTTTCACTTTGAGCTCAAGGTCGCCGTGAGTCCACAGCTGCAAGAGATTACACCCACTCGTCAGTGAGGTTGCCGTGCATCCACAGCTGCAAGAGGTTACACTCACTCGTCAGTGAGCTCCCTCTTCTCCACCTTTACCTACAGGTCAGAGCTACCTGCTAGCGCCAAGAGGTTACCCTCACTCGTTGGTGAGCTCCCTCTTCTCCGCCTTATCTATAGGCCGGAGCTACCCCGCTCTCACTGAGGATCCCAACTCACCTGGGACTTACTGGTGCACCCCCCTCCCCGACTGCAGAGAGTTCTGAATCCTGTCATTTGTTGGCGCAAGTTTAGTTCTTATCTTCCCGGGTTTCGGCACCACTTGTTGCGCGCAACCTCGCCAGCAAGGAAGATGCAACACCAGATCCTTCTCTTTGCAGTTTATTCGGACCTTTAATTATCTTCTTGTCTCTCACTCACTCACTCTCACTCTCACTCTCAGACGTATGACGAACGACCACTCTCTCACGAACGGCCCCGGGGGGAAGTCCACTCGTGGCTAAATACCCTCTGGGCCTCCAATCCCGGTAAGCCATGTGGACATTGCTCATAGGTCCCAAGGTGCTGGAAGCAAGCCACCATCCTTGCCTACAGCCAATAAGGAGTTGTTTACTCCTGAGAGCACTCACCATCCCATCAGGAAGGTGGAAGGCAGAAACCAGCGCCACCTTTAGGGCGTGGTACAACGCAGCTCCCTACAGCCTTCAGTTGTAATTAAGCAAGAGAAAAATAGGAAAGCAATAAACACTACAAAAACAGGACAGGCATTAAAACACACCTTTTCATAACTCTGAATACAAATGGTTTAATTCCCTAATGAAAAGACACAGATTAGCTAGGATATCTTGGCACTCAGGAGGCAGAAGTGGGCAGATCTCTGAGTTTGAGGCCAGCTTGGTCTATACAGTGAGTTCCAAACTAGTCAGGACTACATAGTGAGACCCTTTAAAAACTAAGCAGAGCCAGACCAATAGAATAAATCAAAAGGCAGGATCCTTTTTGTTGTCTCAAAGAAATGCACCTCACAGAAGAACACAAAGATGCTACCCCAGGGTGAGAAGATGGCCCAAGCTATTCCAAATCAGGAAAACTAGCAAGCAAGCAGGTGCCATTGTCCTAATATCCAGCAAAATATATTTCAAAGCAGAACTAGACAGGGAGAGAAAGAAGGTCACTTCATGGTGATTAAGGGAACAATCCATCAGCGGACATTACAACTCTAAACATATATGCATTGTACATGGCTGCACCTGATTTCATAAAACAAATACTGCTGATGTAAAATCACACATTAATACCAACACAATAATAACAATGTCATCAATGTTTCGTCAATCAACAGGTCAATCTGGCGAAAAATAAATGGAGAACTACCTGATCGAATGGCACTTTCTATCAAATGGACTTTATAAATATCTAAAATATATTATGTCCAAACACTGTGTGATACACATTTTTTTCTCAGCAGCCTATGGAACTTTCTCTGAAATAGATTGTGGGACACAAAGTAAGTCTTAACAAATACAAGGAAATGGAAACAATGCTTTGTATCTTATCTCCTCACAGTGAGACAGAATCTACAATTCAACTTGAGAAGATGAAGCAACACACTGTTGAAAATGATGGACCATTGGAGAAATCAAGAAGAAAATAAAGAAAAGTACTAAGACCTGAGTGATAATGAAGACTCAGCATATGAAAACCTACGGGATACAATGACCATATCTCTAAGAGGCAGCTTCATGGCTCTAAATGCCAACATTAAGAAGCCAGAGAGGGGCTGGAGAGATGGCTCAGCCGTTAAAGGCTAGGCTCACAACCAAAAATATAAGAAGCCAGGGAGTAAATAATAGCCATGTGATGATTTCCCTAAAGGTCTTGGAAAATAAGAACAAGCAAACCTAAATCCAGAAGACAAAAAGAAATAATTAAGGTAAGTGTGAAAATTAATGAAAAGGAAATAACAAAATACAACACAAAGATTAAATGAAATAGTTGGTTCTTTAAAAACATAAGCAAATCAACAAACACTTAGCCAAGCTAACTAAAAGAGAGAGAATATCTAACATAGTAAAATGAGAGATGAAAGGGGAGATCTTGAAACAGATAACAATGAAATTCAGGAAAGTATTAAAACATACCTTAAAACCTAGTTTCACTAAATTAGAAAATTGATAAGAGACAAATGAGTTTCTAGGAGTTTATCACGTGCCAAAATTAAATCAAAATGAGATAAATGTTTTAAACATATCATGTACAGTAAGATCAAAGCAGTAATAACATTTTTAAAATGTACAGACTAATGCAAGTCCAGGCTCCGACAGATTCTCTAGTGAATTCTACCAGAGCATCTGTGATGCTTCTCAGACTCTTCCATTAGATAGAAAAGGAATGGACACTGCCAAGCTGTGTTAGCAAAGAATATCTAGAGACCAAACAGATAAAATCACAACTTTATAAGAGAAAATCACTGCCCTATGAACACAAAGTCTCAAAATTACTGCTATGAACACATTCTAAATAAAATACTTGCAAACCAAATCAAAGAATATACCAATAAATCATTCATTACATCTAAGTTGGCTTTATTCTAGAGATGAAGGGATTGCTCAACATATACAAATCAATAAATTAATGTGTCACATAAATGAATGCAAGGATTAAAATCACATTGGGATAATGATCATGCACACTGTAAAGATTTGTACTTGTATGTATGTATTGTTATTTGTATGCTGATTGGCCTGTAGCTAGGCAGGAAGTAGAGGTGGGGTGACCACAGTAGGAGAATTCTGGGAAGAGGAAAGCCAGACACAGAGGAAGCAAGATGAGGATGCTGCACTGAGCAAACAGGCTAAAGCATGTGGCTAAACATAGATAAGAATTATGGGTTAATTAAAATGTAAGAGCAACTGGCCCAGCAGTTACTATAGTATTAATCCACCGAGTCAAGTGCTTGGGAAGCATCTGCCAGATATTTGAGAGTTTCTGGTTGGACAAAAAACTTCCAAGTACATCACATGACCATTTTAATATAAAAGATCAATACTCTAGCAATGGAGGGCCTACAAAACAATCTACATATTCAATGCATCCCATCAAAATACCAATAATATTTGCCAGAAAAATAGGGGGGATGTCTTAGAATTCATTTCAAAGCATAAAGGCCTCAGATAGTCAAAGTAACCTTTACCAAAAAGAGTAACACTGAACATACACTGAACATATCACTGCATCTGCTGTCAAGTTAGATGTTTTTATTGTTTGTTTTTATCATGTGTATGTGTGTGTACATGCCAGTTTATGTGTATGTAATGCCCATGGAGGCCAGAAGAGGGCATCAGATTCCCTGGAACTAGAGATACAATTGATTGTGAGCCAACAGATATGGGGGTCCTGGGAACTTAACTCCTCTGCAAGAATAATAACTGCCTAACCATCTCTAATCCATCACAATTTCAAATTATACTAAACAGTCGTAATAATAGATGCAGCAGGCGCTAAACACAAAACAAATATGTAGATTGATGGGACAGATTAGAAGATCCAGACATAAACCCATGCACTTATGGCCGTTAATTTTTAACAGTTATGCCATAGTGGTTTGAATGAAAAATGTCCCCCATAGGCTGATGCATTTGAACACTTCATCTCCAGTTGGTGGTACTGTTTGGAAAGGTTATGACCCCACTCGGAGGTGATGCCATGCTAGAGGAAGGAAGTCCATCACTTGGGGAGAGCTTTGAAGTTTTATAGCCTGGCTCCACTCTTGTTCTTTCCTGGCTTCCCGTATGCAGATGAAGTGTGGTCAACCAGCTTCCAGTTCCTCCTTCTATGCTTTCTCTGTTGCCACATCTTCCCAGACTGTGACTGACTCTGTTCCTCTGGAACCGGAAACTAAAACAAAGCCTTTCCTCCCCATGTTCCTTTTGGGCATGTTGTTTCATCACAGCCACAGGAGAGAAGCTGATACAGATGCCAAGAGTACTCACTGAAGAGATAACAACTCCTTTACCCGAAGGTGCTGGGGAAACTGGACATTTGCATGTTGACAAATAAAACTGAATCTTCATCTCTTGCTGTGTAGAATGAAAAAAAGAAAAAAGGAAAAAAGGAAGGGAGAAAGGAAGAAAGAAAGAAAGGAAGGAAGGAAGGAAGGAAGGAAAGAAAGAAAGAAAGAAAGAAAGAAAGAAAGAAAGAAAGAAAACCTTCAAATAGGTCAAAGACCTTAACATAAGATTCAAAATTCTGAAACTGCTACAGGAAAATAATGGGGTGAAATACTTTAAGATTTAGGCACCGGTAAGGAATTCTTGAATAAGATTCCAGTAACTCTGAGCTAGAAAGATAGTTCAATAGTTAACAGCATTAACTATTCTTCAGGACACTAGGATGCAATTTCTTCCCGGCACCCACATGGCAGGTCACAAAGATCAGTAACTCCAGTCTCTGGTCTCTGTGAACAGTGCACAGGCGTGGTACAGACAAGCATTCAGAGAAACACTCACACACAAAATAAAAATAAAATCTAAAAGAAACTCAGCTGTGTAGTGGTGGCACACACCTTTTTTTTTTTTGATTGTTTCTGTCAGCTGCCCAGTTGTTTAACATTACCATGTTCTCCAAGTACAGTAGCAAATGAGAAAGAAAAATTTTTTTAGATAAATGTAAATGTGATCTCACCAGGTTGCAACAGTCTGTTTCTACCACACAACACTTACATTATATGTTTTTTTAAAAAAAAAATATGCAAACTTTCCAGGCCACCTTTTCATCTATTCCACTGATTCTTCAATTACGGGGATCAATTTAACTTCAAAGATAGATAAAGAGTAATGGGCGAAAAGCATCATGGAAGCTCATGGCAGCTCTTAACTGTAAGACACCAAGGAAGAAAGTGGCCTATTAGTCCAGAACAACTGCAAGAACCAGTCACAGAGCATAAAATCCCACCTTCCTGTGCCTGCCAAATTAAGCCAGTTGCTACAAACTTCAAACCCTAAATCAAAGTCTTATACATTAAGCATGGACTTGCCCTATGATTACTTTCACACAAAAGTCAAATGTCTTCCTAGAAGGCTGTTTTATTTGTGTGATGGAGAGTCACACATGTAGCATGTCCAAAGTGAAAGGGCACACACCTTTTTTATCCCAGCACTCAAGAGGCAGAGGCAAGTGGATCTTTGTGAGTTCAAGGTCAGCCTGATCTACAGAGTGAGCTCTGGGACAACCAGGGCTACACAGAGAAATCCTGCCCCCCATCATAATCCAATCTCTCAGGAAATAACACCAGCTACTAACAAGATCTCGCAAAATCAAAAGGATTCTGTACAGCAAAGGAAACTATTAGCTGAGTGAAAAGAGCCTACAGAATGGCAGAAACTCTTACCTAACCGCATATCTCATGGACGATGAACACTGAATACACAAAGAGCACAGAAGGCAAACAACGAGAAAGCAAACAATCCAAAAAGAAATGGGCTAAACAGAGAATAGGAACTAAATACGGAATTCTCAAAAGAAATACAAATGGCCAATAGATAACTGTCGGTATGGGGAAAGGGCGCCAATTAAAACCACACCGAGATCCTTCTCACCTGGGTCAGGATGGCTATTATCTAATGTGACAAGGGTGAGGAAAAGGAAAGTAAACTGGTGCAACCACTATGAGAATCAGTGTGGATGTTTCTCAGAAAGCTAAAACCAGAATTACCATATGACCCAGATGTACTACCTGGGCATACTCCCGAAGAACCCCGCATCCTACCTAGAGATACCTGCTCCACTGCTGTTCTATTGGAATAGTAGGGAAACAAAACCAGCCTAGATGCCAATCAACCTATCGATGGATAATGAAAATTGTGGTACACATATACAATGGAATTTTATTCAGCCCCAAGGAAAAATGAAATAATGAAATCTGCAGGAAAAAAAGATGGAACCTGGAAATTCTATATCAAGTGGGGTTGCCTTGGGTTAAGATAAACAGTGTGCATTCTCTCTCATATCTGGACCTTAGCCTCAAATTTTATATATTTATTGATGTGTGAGTGAGTGTGTATAGGAGCAGGAAGTTATTAAGAGACCCACAAGAGGAGAATGAGAAGCCTAAATGGAAGGAGGTGGGGAGGACATAGAAAATATGTGATTTGAATGTGGAATGAAATATACAGGAGCTGAAAGGGTCCAACCAAGGATGCAGAGGAGGGTCAACCAAAAACTGTGTCTGGAAATGCCATGCAGGAAGACACCTTCTATTTTGCAGGCTAATTTAAAAAAATTGTTTAATTTACAAAATAATCTTTCTTGCAACATACTCAAAACATAAAGTATTAATTTCTAAAACTATGAACTCAATAATTCTGTTGAAGTCCCCCATATTCCACATATATAACCCTCCTTTCTATCTGTTCCTTTGCCCACTGGACAATAACCAGCAAGGGAAATAGACATGCTCACATCTGCTGTTAGCACAACTTCTTGTCAGATCCATTAAACTTTAAAAACATTTGCACTCGCTGGTAGAAGCCTTCTTGGCAGCATTCTGTAGCTTTACAGAATTGAACACAACTAAAAAAATGTACTGATACGGCATCCATGAAACAGATCTAAATATATGTATTAATCCAACCAAATATGGGTTGCCTGACATCTGATGAAGCTTGAGTTTTCCTGTGAGAAAATGGAGAGCCAATAACTCACCAGAAACCCATGAAAGGACTTTAGTACATGCCCTGAAGGGAATAAACATGGTGTTTTCAGAGCAAGGGTTGGTGAAATGTATGTAGACCAGAGGGGAGTCTGACCTGCCTCTGCTTTCTTTGTTTGCCTTGAAAACTCACAATGATTTTTATACTTTTAAATTATTGGGAGAAGAAGATGAATATTATTTCACAGCCCGTGAAAATCATGTAAAATTTCAAATCTCAGCGTCCATAAATCAAATCTAATCTGCATGCAGCTAGGGCCTGTCTCCCACTTATCTGGCTACTTTGCATTATAGTAGTAGAGTGTGGTCATTTCTACAGATTATTTCACACCCAAAAGAATATTTGCCATCTCTTTGTGTGCTGTCAGAGTTAGCTAATTTTTGTCTTAGAGGAATCAATTATAGAGGGCACAAAAAATGCAAGTGTTATATCTATACAAAAAACAATCTGTAGAAGCACTATGTATATCAAAAGCCAATTACCATTAACTGATGTAAAGATAAATAAAATGTAGTATATCTATATGGTAGATTATTATTTAACCATTGTAGAGAGCTGCTGCTGCTGCACCCTAGAGATGGTGCTAATTTCCGGCCTCCACCCCCCCCCCCCGTGGGTGAGTGCTCTCTTTTGATAAACAACTCCTTATTTGGCTTGAGACTGGGGCATGGTTTCCCGGGGAAGGAGAAGGAGAAGCAGAGAGAAGGACAAAGAGAGAACAGTTGTAAAGGTCCTGAATAAACTGCTGAAAGAAGATCCTGGGTGTTGCGCTTTCCTTGCTGGCAAGGGTGCGCGCGACAAGTGGTGGCCCGTACGGGGAGAAACAACTCCTGCGAGCTTCAGGCATCAGAACTTTCTGCAGTCGGGGGGGTCGACTGGTAAGTCCCAGATAAATTGGGATCTGCAGTCAAAGCAGGTAGCTCCGACCTGTAGATAAGGCGGAGAAGAGGGAGCTCACTGACGAGTGAGCTTAAAGTGAAAGTAACAGCAGTTGCAAATTTAGGCTTAAAGTGAAAGCAACAGCAGTTGCAAACTTGAGCTCAAAGTGAAAGTAAAAGCATTAGCAAAGCTGGGGCTGTTTGGTAAGGGCTCCGAGAAGATTTTTAAGGTAGGAATTAAAGGTTATACAAGGATGGGATCTTCAACCTCACATCCAATTTTTTTGGCTCTTAAGGAGCTGCTTCATTAAGGTTTTTCTTAGTCTGCTCTGCTTGCTAGCAGTGGGAAAGATTCGTGGGTTCCTACACCATATTGAAAAGCAGCCAAGAGGGGTGGAGTCAGCATTTAAAGTGATAGCAACATTTTAAAAGCTCTTTGAGTTGAAAAGTGATTTAGAATTCTCAATAAAACATATTTATACTCTCAAAACCTCTAAATGGGGAAGGAAATAAAGATAAAAAAGCCACATAAAGATGGCAGATAAACAGAGAGTCTGGATTCTGGTTATTGCATTTTCTTGTAATTTTTTAACTTTTAATGAGCTAACTGCAGAGAGACAATTGATTACTAAGGCTGCTAAGTCAAACAAATGCATATACTTTAAAGATATCCTGACTTTGAAATCTGTTTATAAGAATATGTTACTTGGGAAAAGAGTTTCTGCTTTTGTCTCCATGGAAGATCAAAACCTGTGGATTGGTTCTAGGCAGGTGTGGTTCCATTTGCCAAGGCCACCTGAAGCTGATAACAGGCCACCTTG
>PVIH01014899.1:0-31762 GCA_004025045.1 Sigmodon hispidus
CAGAGTTCAGCTGCCCCTGCTCCAGAGTGCACTGGGACGCTGCAGAGAGCACAGGTCCCGGTGGCGGAACCGGAAGCAGTGTGAGGTCAACTCTCCCTCCCAGGCCAGGATACAGGCGCTGAGGCCCGCCGAGCCCTCCTCACCTCTGGTCAGGGTTCGAATCCGCCCCTCAGAGACCCCTGCAGTTAGTTTGCTCAGTACACTCAGTTCAGGGTTGCAGTAGGGCTCCTAGTAGATTCCCTGAGCAGCAGGGGCTGCGGGTGTGGCCAGGTGCAGAGTTCAGCTGCCCCTGCTCCAGAGTGCGCTGGGATGCAGCAGAGAGCACAGGTCCCGGTGGGACAGGTTGTATTTGATGGCTAGGCTAGTTTACCAGGTTAGATAAGAATGCATTCAGTAGATATTTACAAAAGAAATTAATTCATCAGTAAGCTCAGAACTTACTATAATGGATAAGTTATCCCCAAAGTGGAACAAAGTTCTGAAAGGTAAAAAAAAGACTGAAATGAAACAATGTTGCATGCAATTTGTCTTTATGAAGTACCAAAGCATTGAGGCAATAGAAAGGATTTGGGAATGGTGTGAAGAATTTTGTCACTAAACATATTTCATTTTTTCACTTTTAGAATTTCTTCTTTCCACAAAAAATATAGTGTTTACATATGTAAGTTTGGACCTGTTTTACAAATTTAAAATGTAATGCTTTACTTATTTATTTATTTATAATGCCAAAAGGGAGACAGTCAAATCATTAAATTCATCTATAGGCCAGACAAAAGAGAAAGTTTGTAATGGTATGTGGTAGGGAATGGTGCAACAAGGATTTGTAGTCAGTAACTTCAGAACAAATAGCTTAGTTAGAATACTACATCAACCCTCATCACATCATTTCTAAATCGATATGTAATTTATAAAATATTGGCCCTTTATCTGGAAATATTTCCAGACCAACTATGACAATATTTATCAACTATCAATGTTAATATAATTTTGAATTATAAGATATTTCCCAGAAAAGAGAAAAGACATAAAATGATACTTAAGTTCAGGCCACTATTTGGATGCCAAGTTACAAATGCCAGCCTTATCTGGATATGAACAATGAGTAAATCAGTTTCTACAACAGATATTTGCTTTGGTATTTGCTACAAAATTCAAGCATCATTTTTAAGGAAAAGAAATGAATGGATGAATTAATAGTGCTTTTATTTCTATTTTAAAGTTTCTAATTTAACACACAGACCTGTAAGTCATACACTTTCCCACCTTTCTCTAAGACTAAAATGCCACATTGCTTATAATAAGACTGTGAAATAAATATTCTCATGCAAAAGAATAATGTTTAACAATTTTTGATATTTAGCTTCTGTGCTTTCACAGGAACTCTGGAAGAACACATTTCTTTTCAACTGTAATTTACTTTATAAATGTATTATTTTATGAACAATGAAGATAAATAAATTGTCATCTTTTAAGACTCTAAATTAAAAGTACAGTTCTATTACAATCTATTATAATAAAACAATGATTTTATGAACAATTTCCATTTTTTCTTTGATATTTTGATATTGTACTTGTACATCACTGTTTTCTTTCATTCTTCCAAAACACCTCATATGCTCATTCTTGTTTGCATTCAAAGTTATGGCCTCATTTTTTAATTTAATGTTATATACAGATGGGGAGGGATGAAGGGAGGGAGACTACAGACAGATAGATGCTGATACTCATACATCATTAAATATATATTAAATAAATATTATACAACATGATTGTATAATGCTGTATAATGTGAATTATATGTATGTTTTGGGAGCAACCATTTGGTATTGGATAAACATTTTCTGTGACCTTGCCCGAAGAAGACTATTTTTCAAGTTCTCAACATTCCATAGCTTTTTTCCATGTTCAGCTCATGATTATACAGTCATGTTGGTGATATTTTAAGTGGGTAGCTTCTGCACTTTTGTAGGAGACACAATCACATGCCAAACATTGCTTTGACTTTTAGAATCTTTATTTCTCCTCTTCTACAATGATTCCTGAGAACTAGGGATAAGAAACATATTGAAGTTGTATCCCTTAACAGTGGGATCCAAAGCAATATATTTTGAAAACTCTTTTCGATGTGATGTCCCATTGTACTACCTATTTAACAGTACCTTGATACTGAAATTGTGGTAAATTAGACAGGATTCAAGTTATTTTAAATTTTAAAATGTAGGTGATTCAGAGTAGCAATATAACAGTTATATATAGTCATCCCTACTTTATAACTTCAAAATAATGTTTACAAACCTAATAGACTGTCTCTCACAATCTTGTCTGAAAGTGACACTACAACTCAGGCTTTTTGTCAATGTGTAGTATACATCTAGTATTAACAATTAAATTTTTAGTTTGTTAAAATGTTGACATCTCTATGAGAGACTGTGGAAAGATTGAATTAATAAATATTAGACATTTTACTTCTTCCTTTAAGACTTAAAAATACACCAAGTTCAAAACTTTAGAAATAGTATTTATTACATCCCACAGAATCATTTATCAGGTCAAAATATAAAAAGATAATACATCAAGGATATATTATGCTACAGAAAAAAATATGTTGATGAAAAGTCTGATGCTTTTCTAACATGTCTTTATTTACTCTGAATTTGACTAACAACATGGTAGAGGGATACTGAGCAGTTGAGAACATATGGTGTTTTCACAGAGATCCAAGATGTGTTCATTGACCCTTTGTCAGAGAGCTCATGATAATATGTACATATAGGTTCAAGAGACCAGATACATTTGCCACATGGGTCTTGAGTTCATATAGATACACTAACATACAGAGATATATGTTTAAACATCTGAGAAAATAATAAAATAATTTTTATATTGAAAACACTATAAATTTTATTGCATATGTGAGAAAGGCACACATGAATCCGACAAATTGCTATTTAAAACATTTTCTATTTATCTCTCATGGTGTAGAAGAGTTACTTATATAGAATAAAGAGGTCTTTAGGTGAGATTAGTTAGTTACAATCAATTTTCAAAATAAATGAGATTATCATACTGCATGAAAATATTTTTAAAATTACATAGAAGCATTAATATTGATAGCATGTATCCTTGTATTATGTGTACAGAATATTAAGATTTAAAAAAATGGTTTTTATAGTCATAATAAAATATAGAGTAATATCCTGAGCTAAATTTATTAATATTTTGTCATTAATCTGTATATAAAAATATCATAGTAAATGGGATTTGTGTCTTGTGAGTCTATGCTGGTACATTTACTCTACCATTTTATACATTTTATACAAAATGTAAATATGATGCCCAATTAACTTTATATTATGTTAATTCTAAGTTTAATAATTACAATAGAAAAATAAAAATCAATAATATTTTGAATATATTAATACTTTTTGTTAATCAGCAATGAGTGTTTATTGGGGCTACTGCATCATAATACTTAATTTAATAAGTTAAATATACCCAACTGGCAGAATAAAAAGCTTATATTACTTATAAAAATATATAGGTACCTTAAGAAGGACTTAGATATCTCATAATTTCATATTTCTTGCCAGTCCAATCATTATAATTCATCTAAAGTTTGTTTGCACATGAACTGAGCCAGGGAGAAAAAAATAATCAAAATTTAGAGTATAAATTAAGCACAGAAATGCTGTTTTAGGAACTGTCCATTCAACAGCATAAAAAATAAAAACAAAAACAGAACCTGTATTTCATCTGTGCCTGTATAAACCAAACTTTCTTTAATCTTCTAAAACCAGTAGTAGATGCTATATTACTTCATAGGAAGATAATAAAAAATAAAGTGGAATTATTCTGTATATCTTGGCATTTAAGCATATGTTTTTCTTTTTCTAAAGTTATTTTTCCATGCCCACCACGGCTTCCCCTCCCTCACAACCCCTAGTCCTCCCTTGGCCTCCTCCCAGTACATCCCCCATTCAATTCCCTTGGAGGGCAAGGAATCCAAAGGTGAGTCAGTTCAGTCTTGAATATTCAGCTAGGTTAGGACCTAGTCGTTCTCCCCAGTATCAAGGAAAAGTAAGGTGTTCCTCTGTAGGGAATGGGCTCCGAGATGCCAATCCATGCATCAGGGATAAACTCTGGTCCTACTGCAAGAGGATCCACAAACTGACTATGCTGTTCGACTGTCATTTATATGAGGGTTTAGTTTATCTCCATGAATGTTCTTCTGCTGTCATTTTAGAGTCAATGAGCTCCCAAAAGCTGTGTTAGCCTTCTCTGTGGGTTTCTTCCTCATAATCCTGATCTCATTGCTCATATACTTGCGTGGAGTCTCAGCCAGGGATATCTTGTGAGGTCTTTGATGATTCCCTAGCACCAGGTTTCTCTCTAAATTCACAATGTCTCCCTCTATCAAGATACTTATTATTATTATTTTTTTTGGTTTCTCTCTCTGTTTCTTGTCTCACTCAACCTTGCTATTCTCTGATGATCTCTTCCCAACTCCAATTGTTACCTTCCCTCCATGATCCCAATTTACTCATGACAACTTTTCTATTTCGCCTTCCCAGTGGGATCTATAGATGTATCTCTTAAGTTTCTTCTTTTACCTACCTGCTCAGGGGTTGTGGATTGTGGCCTGGTCATCTTTTGCTTTATGTATAAGATCCACTTATGAGTGAGTTAATACCATGTTTATCTTTCTGGCTTTGTTACCTCACTCAGGATGATACTCTCCAAATCCATTCGCTTCTTGCAAATTTTAGAATGTAATTTTTACAAATAATTCTTTCAAAGAGTTTGTTTCACTTTAGCAGCAGCCTGAAATAATATTTTAGCAATGCTATATTATTTTTTATACTTACTTTACCACAAGATTTTATAAACCAGGCACACTTACAGAACGTGAGATGTGATCATCTGGCTTCAAATTTTGTTAACATTGCCTTAGTAAAACTTTCTAGGAAGTTACCTAAGAAATGTTCTTTTACGTTGACATTTTATGTTCTGAATTTATCACTTTTTGGCTTTATAAAAAAATGCACTTTGGTGAAAACATGAGACTGGAGTGAGAGGATTCTTCTTAAGGTTGATAGAAATATTCTGAGACTATATAGCACTTGGTTTAAATGATTTATAGAGTCACTAAGAACTTATTTAGAGCAGAGGTAATTGATTTTATTACAAGGACCTGTTAAAAATCAAGTGCTCTCATTTGCTAACCTCAAGCAACATTTCACATCAATATGCAGTGTGCCTTGAGGCCAGCAATGTTATATTTAATATAATAAAATAATGTAACTGAAGTCTATGTAGGCTATTTGTTTTGCAGGAAAAAAGGAGCCTGCAAAACAAGTTCTGATTATTCATTTTCACAATGCCACTTTTGTATGCTTCAATTATAAATGACCATTCATTTAGGGATTAATTATCTATACTTTGGCATTTTTCTGATTGTTTCTATTTTCCTGGGATACTTTTGAATGTTGATGGCTGTCTGCTATGGTTCAATATTCTTGTAAGAATGTGACAAAGAACAGACTAGTACAAAGCTAAATGACATCAGTATCCCAGTGAGACTAAGCAGCATATTGGCTATGTGCTGGGAAACAAACAGAATTCATAGTGATCTCTGCCACACAGAATATATAAGTTATAGTGGAACAGGGACATCTGGTGTAGGAGAAGGAGGAAAACTTAGAAGATAAATAAAAAATTCCAAGTTGCCTTAAAAGAGTGACTGGAAGGGGCAAGAGGGGTAAGGGAGCTTGAACAAGGATATACACAGATAAAAAAATATGACTTTATTCATAATAAATAAAAAGAAAAAAAGATTTATTTAAGTGCAGAACAAATCACAGCTTGTGAGCTTTATTTTTCCACAGACAGAAAACTAAATGTGCTCACTTTCAAGCAATTTGGGTAGAATTATATAAAATATATAAAAATAATATAACTTTATAAAACCATTGTTAAAATTAAAATTTATAGAAAAGAAACCAATTAAATAAAATATTAATTGAGTAATGTCTAAAGACATTTTTCTAAATCATATTTCTAAAATTTTTAGTTTTCCACATTAAACATGACAAAATCATTAACACTTTGCATTGAAATAAACTTTTTTTTGACATCCCAAATAAGTAGAAATACTAACACTGATTATCTCATATATATGTTTTACATTTTAAAAGAAGACTTTCTTTCTACTTTGCTGTTTCAATGTTTGCTTTGGAATGGTTACACTGTAAATATTTGTTTAATAAAACACATTGTCCAAAAAAAGAGGTACTAAGCCATTTTGGTTAAACATGGATAAGAATTATGGATTAGTTTAAGAGTAACAATTAGCAAGAAATATGCTAGAGTCATGGGCCAAACAATTTATAATTAATTAACATAATCCCTGTGTGATTATTTGGTACTAAAAACAACACAGTAAAATATATAGTAATAAGCGACATAAAAATGAAATGCACAGAAAGATTCTAGATACTATAGTAATTGGATTAATTCCAAGTTTACATTTTGTAAATGCCTTGATATCAAAATTGAAGTCAAAAGGTATGTTACTTTGGAGAAGAGGTTTTCTTTTTATTCTTCATTAAAGAAAATAAGGTTTGGTCTAGGAAGACACCCTGAAAAACCTCAGATGGGAATGGGATGGCCCAGATCATCGAACATTTCACAGCATCTATGAGGCAGTTTCCTCTAAACTCTTCATTTAGAACAGCTTCAGGGAGTCTAGCTGAGATGATCCAGTTTCATAGATAACTCCAGTCAGGATTTGACCATAATCCTAAATTTGCTTTGGATTTCCATGAGATTACCAGCACCCCCAATCATTAGGAAGTGGTCTGACCACCTACACCCACATTCTTGCAAAATGGATTATGTATGTTTGTCTTTGTTTAGAGTGTTGGTTACAAGTTCTTTTTAGATAATGGTTAGGAAAAAAAGCTAAACAAAGGAGATTAGATTTGGGGTTCTTGTTTTTAAAAGAAAAAGGAAAAAGGCTGTCAGATTTTGCTCTTGAAATTGTAACTCTGTTACTGTAATTATTGGTTTAATAAAATGCTAATTGGCCAGAAGCTAGGCAGACAAGAATAAGAGGGGCATTACCAGACAAGGAGAATTCTAGACCAAGGAAGAACAGAGAAGACACCAAGAAAGTAATATGAGAATGGTGCACTGAGAAAACCATGTGGCTAAACATTGATAAAAATTATGGGCTGGGGGCTGGAGAGATGGCTCAGCGGTTAAGAGCATCATCTGCTCTTCCAGAGGCCCTGGGTTCAATTCCCAGCACCCACATGGCAGCTAACAACTGTCTGTAGTTCCAGTTCCAGGCAAACACCAAGGCAAATAAGTAAATAAATAAAGTTAAAAAAATATGAGTTAATGTAAGAGTAACAGATATCAAATAATTAGCCTAAGCCATAGGCTAAACTATTTTAAATTAATATAATTCCTTATATGATTATTTGGGATTAAATAACATCAGGACCAACCAGGCAGGACAGAGAAACTTCTGACTAATTTGGTCTTTCTGTATGCTATAAATATATGTTATTACTGTTCGTTAATAAAGAAGCCGTTTTGGCCTAGGAAATAACAACTTGCTTCTAGTTGGGAAATCCAAGCAGAGAGACAAAAAATAAAATCTAGAAGATGCAATCCAGATGCTCAACAAAAAAGGTGTGACTGTTTCAATAAACCACCAGGCACTTGGCATTGCATAGGTTAATAGCAATCGTTTAACTTTCACTGCAAAAGCTAGCTAATAATATCCTGAGTCCTAGACTAAACAATTTGTAATTATTATAAGCCTCTGTGTGTTTTTTGGAGGGACTAAGCAGCTACAGAACACATGAAACCTTCTGGCTACACATGTTTTTGTCTTTATTATTGTTATATCTTTTTGATAACACTTAGAAAACACAAGATTATACATTGCATGGAATTCTACCACTAATATATCATTTTTTTGTAGCAAAAACCAGGTTGAATACAAAAGCTAAAGATGTTGTACTTTTTGCCCCTATATAGAAAATATACTTGGTAATCCTCTGAGTATTAAAATTCTCAGGAATTTAGAATAATAGCTTAGTAATTGCAAATAGGTTTATAGATTTAAAAACAACTAGAACTTCAGGAAATAATTTAATCACAGTTATATGGTAACATGACAAAAGAAAATATTCTCATATTAAAGCATATTAGTTCACTCAATATAGGATTAAAATATTTCATGTGATTTCCAGTGGGAATAATGATTGATATTCACTCATGAGGACTTGACACTCAATCATCAGGTACTATCTTACTGAGAGTATAGTGGCATTCCTGTTTTTGCTAACTACATTATATAGCTGAAACCCAAAGTTTCAGGTTCAGTGAGAGAAATTATCTCAAACTATTAGGAGAATGATAAAGATTATTTTAGAAATATTATGATAGGAAGTCACTTGCTGGCTTTAAAATGTGCATACACAAGTAAGAACACCAACACACTTCCAAGCACAATATGATACAGCACATACATCACACACATGCATAAACAGGAATACATATACAGATGTACATATATGTTACACCACACATATGCACACATGCCTACATATATTACACCACAAACATGCCTGTGTATATTCACAAACACACATGCATGCACATGATAGATCATACATACGTGTGTGTATACACACAAATACATAATTTATGTTGTATATCACATATATGCATACATATAACAAAACATTAAAAATACTGTGATTTTATAATTTTCCTTAAAATTCTATGCTTCGGAAAAAAAGACAAATGATTTTAAATTTTATACAGTTGACTTTGAGGGGTTAATAAATTTGCTGTGTATTATGACATTTAAGAAAAATGTTATGTATCACAAATTATCTATCATTAGCATTTAAATTATATCTACATAACCTAATATTCAATTAACTAAATGTTTTCCATTGAATATTTGTGTAAATTCTTAGTTTTATAGATAAATATAGTAATATGTTACATATTATTGAGTTTTTATCATTTAACTAACAGCTATTAAACAATAGGATTTTAATATAGAGCCATATAAGTTATTGCTTAGTACTTTATATATATATATACATGTATGTATATATATGTGTGTATATTATTTCAATAAATATAAATGCATATATATATGTGTGTTCATTATAAGTTTTATTTTCAAACCAATAAAATATATAATAAATTCAATATGGTTTAAAATATTAAATTATTGTGAATATTATAATGAAAGCAGATACAAACACCTGGTTGCATAATCTCTTAGGATACTAACTCTAAAGCAAACTATTGGGTATAAAAGTTCATTCCACACCTTTCTAGTTGTGTTACCTGTAAGAGGCACTTAAACTGCTTTTCTCTAAGTTTCTATAAAACAATGGTTAAAGATAAAGTTTAATTAATTTAGCAATGTAAACTAGATGGTTAAAGGTCTTATCCATTTCAAGTGGTATTTCCTCCAAGTTAAGATATTTGAGTTTTGGGTTGATTTTACAAACACTAGAGCCTGGTACTGTGGTGGTTTGAGTAACAATAGGCGTATAAATTTGAATGCTTGGCCACTAAGGAGTGGCATAATCAGAAGATGTGGCCTTGTTGAAGTAGTGTGTCTCTGTGGTTGGCTTTAAGATTTCAAGTACTTAATCAAGGTCTAGTGTCTCTTTCTTTTCCTACCGCCTGGAGATCAAGATGTAGAACTTCAGCTTCTTTGGTACCATGTCTGCCTGTTTTCTGTTATGCATTCCACCATGATGATAATGGACTAAATCTATGAAACTGCAGGCCAGACCCAATTAACTGTTTTCCTTTATAAGAACTGCCATGTCATATTGCCATGTCATTTACACAGCAATGGAACATTGATTAAAATTGTCTCGAAGACAATGCCTACAAATACTGTTCTATGCTCTTACAAAAGAGAGTTAGATGCTCCCTTGATTTTGTATGAGTTACTTTTATTGCGGCTGTGACAAAACAACCCCCAAACCAAATAAAAAAGATAAATTTGTGCTGAGTAAGACTTCTTTAGAAAAATGTAAGTCTTTTGATGTAAATAGCAGTGTAAGTATTTTGGGAGTAGTTAACTCTTTTCTGACTGAATATAATGCCCATTCCACATAAAGGGATGCATTCTTCTCAAGTACTGGCAGCAGACCCAGGGGATTCCAACTGTTGATATTACAGGTGTGTACTACCACCTCTTGGCACTGTTTCTCTTTTAGACTTGATTAATCTCCTGTAGTCCAGGCTGACCTTGAATTCATAAATATCCAAATGGATCTCTGTCTCTGTCTCTGCCTCTGAAATTAAAGGTATATGCCACCACTGCTTGACATCTATGACTAACATTTTCCGTTTATTTTTCTGTCTGTGCAATTACATGTTTGAAAAGCATTTTATAAATAGAAGGGAATAGTCATACTATGGGCAACTTAATGCCATTAAAGAGGGAAAAGGAGAAGCAATAAAAGTAAACGTCTGAATAAAGTTTTAAGACCACAGATGTAAAGCACATTGAAATTATGTTAATATTTTTTATATATATCTAAATAAGAGTTATTTACTCTTTGTTTTAACTATAGTATAGTTCTCTGGTTTTTCTTTTTTTCCCATTATTTATTTTTATGAAAAAACAGTAAAATGAATTTAAAATGCTGAAAAGTTAACAATAACTATAAAGAAGATAAAAATCATAAGCATGACTTATTAAGGGTGGTAATGCAAATAAGATTGCTACACATATATTTACTTTGTGTTCAACTTTCCCTCTGAATTTTTTTTCCATCCCTGTATATCCTTATTCAAGGTCCCTTCCCCCTCCTGCCACATCAGGTCATTTTACTTCTCCGCAACAACCCATCCCCTACCTGGGCAGGGAGCAGACAGTCCTCTGGTCCCACTGACCCAATAATGCTTGGATCAGTCTCCACTCCTGGCCATATCCAGTTTTGTCCCCCCTCCATCAAGAGTGAGTCAGGTGTTCCTATAGTTGGAGTGGGATCCGAAGGGTCAGTCCAGGGTGTTTCTGATCCTAAGCTGTTCAGTGGTTGTGGTTTGCCACTTGGGCATGTTTGGCTTTTTTTCTTGTTTGTTTGTTTAGAGACCACAAGTGAGTGAGTACATCCCCTGCTTATCTCTCTGAGTTTGTGATACCTCGCTCAGGAGGATATTCTCCAAATCCATCCATTTGCCTATAAATTTTAGGATATCATTTTTTCTTACTGCTGAATAGTATTCCATTGTGTAGATGTACCACAGTTCGTTAATCCATTCTTCAGTTGAGGGACATCTAGGTTGTTTCCAGGTTCTTGCTATTACAAATAATGCTGCTATGAACATAGATGAGTTAATACTTTGGAGTGTGAATGTGCCTCTTTAGGGTATACACCCAGAAGTGGTATTGCTGGGTCCTTGGGGAGATTGATTCTCAATTTTCTGAGAAACCGCCATGTTGCATTCCAAAGTGGCTGAACAAGCTTACACTCCCAACAACAATGGAGGAGTGTCCCCCTTGTTCCACATCCTCTCCAACATAGGCTGTCATCTGTGCCTTTTATTTTAGCCAATCTAACAGGTGTTAGGTGGTATCTCAAAGTTGTTTTGATTTGCATTTCTCTGGTGGCTAAAGATGATGAGCACTTTTTCAGGTGCCTTTCAACAATTCTTAGTTCCTCTGCTGAGAATTCCCTTTTTAGATCTGTACCCCATTTTTTGATTGTGTTATTCAAGGTTTTGGGCTATAAATTCTTGAACTTTTTATATACCTTAGAGATCAGTCATCTATCACTTGTAGGGTTGGTGAAAATCTTTTCCCATTCTGTAGGCTGTCATTTTGTCCATTGACTGTGTCCTTGACTTTGCAGAAGCTTCCTAGCTTCAGGAGATCCCACTTATTGATTGTTGGTCTTAGTGTCTGTGCCACTGGTGTTATATTTAGGAAGTGGTTGCCTGTGCCAATTTGTAGAAGTGTATTTCCCACTTTCTTTTCTATCAAGTTCAAAGTGGTTGGGTTTAAGTTGAGGTCTTTGATCTACTTGGATTTGAGTTTTGTGCAGGGTGACAAGCTAGGATCTATTTGCATTTTTCTACACACTTCAATCCAGCTATGCCAACACCATTTGTTAAATATACTATTTTTTTTCCATTGAATGTTTTGGGCCTCTTTGTAAAAGATCAGGTGTTAACAGGTTTTTGGGTTAATGTCTGGATCCTCAATTCTATTCCATTGGTCCACAAGTCTGTTTTTATGCCAGTACCAGACTGTTTTTTATTACTATAGCTCTATAGTATAGCTTGAAATCAGGGATGGTGATACCTCCTGAGGTTCTTTTGTTAAGTAAGAGTGTTTTGGCAATCCTGGCTTTCCTGTTATTCCAAATGAAATTGAGTATTGTTCTTTCAAGGTCCAAAAAATATTGTGTTGGGATTTTGATGGGCAGTGCATTGAATCTGTAGATTGCCTTCAGTAGAATTGCCATTTTTACTATGTTGATCCTACCAATCCAGGAACATGGAGAGCTTTCCATTTTCTGATATCCTCTTCAATTTCTTTCTTCAGTGATTTAAAATTTTTGTCAAATAGGTCTCTTACTTCTTTGGTTATAGTTACTCCAAGGTATTTAATACTGTTTGCAGCTATTATGAAGGGTAATGTTTCCCTTATTTCTTTTTCAGCTCTTCTATCTCTATTGTATAGAAGGGCTACTGATTTCTTTGAGTTAATCTTGTATCCTGCTACATTGCTGAAGGTGTTTCTCAGCTGTAGCAGTTCCTTGGAAGAATTTTCTGGTTCACTTATGTGTACAATCATATCATCTGCAAATAGAGATAGCTTCACTTCTTCTTTTCCAATTTGTATTCCCTTAATCTCTTTTCGTTACCTTATTGCTTTTGCTAAAACTTCGAGAACTATATTGAATAGATAAGGGGAGAGAGGACATCCTTGTCTAGTTCCTGTGAAAGATCCCAGCCTCAAAATTTCCACAAAGCCAATTTGCTGAGGGTCATCCTGAGGACAAGGCCTCAGTATATCAGAGAGGTGACAGTCAGGAATTATTTAACCAATTAGCAAGGAATCATTCTGCGGGCAAAGCCTCAGTATGTCAGTCAAGGTTTCTTAAAAAGATAAGGAAGGCCATGGGAGGGTGAATAGACCGGGAGTGTCTATCTTAACACAAAGCAGATGTTCACAACACCTCAAGAACCTTATTACATCACCCATTAGCAGGAACTTTATATGTAGTTAAAAGTAGCTAAGATATATGTAAGTTGATAAGACTGACTGAATAAAAAGAGAGAGTGTTCTTTGTGGGTGCGCTCAATTAGTGGAAGCTGCTGACCGCCCACAGGTACCTGTGTATTAAAATTACCTCGTATTATTACAGCCTGGGACTTGTGTATGAGTTCTTGGGGCTGGGGTCCCTGAGGATCTTTCACCTGACTTTAGTGAGATTGCTTTGAGTTTTTCTCCATTAAGTTTGATACTGGCTGTCTGCTTCTTGTAAATCGCCTTCATTATATTTAGGTATTCTCCCTGTATTCCTGATCTCTCCAGCGCTTTAATCATAAAGGAATATTGGATTTTGTCAAAGGCTTTTTCCGCATCTAAGGATATGATCATGTGGTTTTGTTCCTTTAGTTCGTTTATATGATGGATAACATTTACAGTTTTTCATATGTTGAACCAGCCCTGCATTTCTGGGATGAAGCCTACTTGGTCATGGTGGATGATATCTTTAATGCATTGTTGTATATGGTTTTGCCAAAATTTTGTTGAGAATTTTTGCATCAATATTCATGAGAGAAATTGGTCTGTAATTCTCCTTCTTTGTTGTGTCTTTGAGTGGCTTGGGTATTAGTTTGATTGTGGCCTCATAAAAGGAATTTGGCAATATTCCTTCAGTTTCTACTGTGTGAAATAGTTTGAGGAGTAATGGTAGTAATTCTTCTTTGAATGTCTGGTAGAATTTGGCACTGAAACCATCTGGACCAGGGCTTTTATTTTTGGGGAGGTTTTTAATGACAGTTTCATTTTCCTTAAGGGTTATAGGCCTGTTTAGGTAATTAATCTGATCTTCATTTAATTTTGGTAGATGGTACCTGTCCAGAAAGCTGTCCATTTCTTCTAGGATTTCCATTTTTGTGGAATACAGATTTTCAAAATATGATCTGATAATTCTTTGTATTTCCTGGTATCTGTTGTTATGTCCCCCTTTTCATTTCTGATTTTGTTGATTTGAATACTCTCAGTATTTTGATTAGTTTGGCTAAGGGCTTATCTATCTTGTTAACTTTCTCAAAGAACCACCTCTTAGTTTCATTGATTCTTTGTATTCTTTTTGTTTCAATTTTATTGATTTGAGTTCTAAGTTTGATTATTTCCTGCCATCTACTCCTTCTAGATGAGTTCGCTTCTCATTGTTCTAAGGCTTTCAGCTGCGCTGTTAGGTCTCTAGTGTGGGATTTCTCAAGGTTTTTCATATAGGCATCTAGCGCTATGAATTTTCCTTTTAAGACTGCTTTCATTGTGTCCCATAAGTTTGTATATGTTGTACATTCATTTTCATTGAATTCTAGGAAGACTTTGATTTCTTTCTTAATTTCTTCCTTGACCCACAGATGGTTCAGCTGAGTGATGTTTAGTTTCCATAAGCTGGTAGGCTTTCTTAGGGTTTTGATGTTGTTGAACTCTAACTTTAGGCCTGGTGGTCTGATATGTTACAAGGGATTATTTCCTTTTTTTTTTTTTTGTATTTGTTGATATTTGCTTTATGACCAATTATGTGGTCAATTTTGGAGAAAGTTCCATGAGGAGCTGAGAAATATGTATATTCCTTTGCCTTTGGGTGGAAGCTTCTGTAGATATCCATGAAATCCATTTGCATCATAACCTTTTTCAGACTCCTTATTTCTCTGTTGAGGCTCTGTCAGGTTGATCTATCCAGGGTTGAAAGTGGGGTATTGAAGTCTCCCACTATTAGGGTGTAAGAATTGATGTGAGATTCAAGCTTTGGCAGTGTTTCTTTTACATAAGTAGATGCCCTTATATTAGGGGCATAAATATTTAAGATTGAAATCTCCTCTTGACCAATTTTTCTTTTGATGAATAAGCAGTGACCATCTTGGTCGCTTTTAATTGCTTTTAGCTTAAAATCTACTTTGTTAGATATTGGGATTGCAACCCCTGCTTGTTTCTTAGGACCGTTTGACTGGAAAATCTTTTCCCAACCCTTTTTTCTAAGCCTGTGTCTGTCTTTGCAGTTGAGGTGTGTTTCTTGTAGGCAACAGAAGGATGGCTTCTGTTGTTGTATCCATCTTGTGAGAATGTGAAGTTTTATAGGAGAGTTGAGAACATTGATATTAATTGAAACTTGTGACCACTGATTCATATTTCCTGCCATTTTTGGTGGTAACTTGTTTGTATTTCCTTTCTCTAGTGTATTCTTCTGTGGAGTTACTGATTGTTTGTGATTTCGTGGGTGTATCTGTGGTCCTTAGGTTGGAGTTTTCCCTCTAATACTCTCTGTAGTGCTGGATTGGTAGATAGATATTCTTTCATTCTGACTTTGTCCTGAAATACCTTGTTTACTCCATCTATGGTGATTGATAATTTTGCAGGGTATAGTATTCTAGTTTGGCAGCCAAGCTCTTTTAGCGTCTGTATAACTTCTGACCAAGCCCTTCTAGCTTTCATCATTTCCATTGAATATTCAGGCGTTATTCTGATGGGTCTGCCTTTATATGTGAGTTGGCCCTTTTCTTTTGCAGCTCTTAAAATTTTTTCTTTGTTCTGTATGTTTTGTGGCTTGATTATAATGTGGCACGCTGACTTTTTTGGGGGGATCATATCTATTTGGTGTTCTGTAAGCTTCTTGTATCTTTATAGGCATTTCCTTCTTTAGGTTAGAGAAGTTTTCTTCTATGATTTTATTGATAACATTATCTGTGCCTTTGAGCTGGTATTCTTCTCCTTCTTCTATTCCTATTATTCTCAGATTAGGTCTTTTCATGGTGTCCCAGATTTCCTGAACATTTTGAGTTATGGTTTTTTTTAGTTTTACTATTTTCTTTGATATACTATTTGAGCTACTGAGTCTTCCACTTCCGAGATTCTATCTTCCATCTCTTGAACTCTGTTTGTTATGCTTGAATCTGTGGTTCCAGCTTTTTTCTTCAGATTTTCTATTTTCATCTTTGTCTCATTTTTTGCCTTTTTTATTGCTTCTATTTCAGCTTTTATTTCAGCTTTTAGTTCCTGGCATGTTTCTTTCATAGATTTGTTCATTTCTTCCAATTTTTTGTTTGTATTTTCTTCTATTTCTTTAAGGCTGTTTTTCATATCTTCTTTGAGAGCTTCAATGATCATCAAAAAGTAATTTTTGGTGTTGCTTCCTTCTTTTTCCTCTTCATTGCTCAGTTCAGGTCTTGTATTTATAAGATCGCCATGCTCTTCTAGAGTTACCATGTTGTTCTTTGTATTATTATGTAATTGTTTGCACAGACATTTGCCCATGACTTCAGTGGTTCACGATTAGATGGCTCCTGGTCAGTTGTGGCACTCGGGCTTGTGTGCCTCCTGTCACCTCTCTGGGTAGGGTCTGAATCTACCCTTCAGAGTCCCTAGTAGTTATCTATTAGCTCAGTTTGAGGTCGAGGTGGGTAGCCATGCAAATTCCTTCAGTAGCAGCTGTGGGTATGGTGACAGACAGAGTTCATCTGCCCCTGCTACAGATGCGCTGGGACTCTACAGATGCCACCTGGTCCAGGAAGCAGAACCGGAACCGATGGGAGCTCAACTCTCCCTCCTTGGCTGGGATAAAGTCGCTTGGGCCTGGTGACCCCTCCTCATCTCTGGGCGGGGTCTGAGTCTGTCCTTCAGGGACCCCTGTAGTTATCTGTTTGCTCAGTTGGAGTCAGGGTGCTTAGCAGTGCAAATTCCCTTAGTAGCAGCTGTGGGTATGGTGAGAGGCAGAGTTTATGTGCCCCTGCTACAGGTGCACTGGGACTCTGCAGACAGCCCCTGGTCCTGGAAGCAGAACCAGGACCAATGGGAGCTCAACTCTCACTACCTGGCTGGGATATAGGTGCATGGGCCTGATGACCCTTCCTCACCTCTGGGCGGAGTCTGAGTCTGTCCTTCAGGGACCCCTGTAGTTATCTGTTCAGTTGGAGTCAAAGTGGGTAGCCGTGCAAATTCCCTCAGTAGCAGCTGTGGGTATGGTGACAGGCAGAGTTCCTCTGCCCCTGCTACAGATGCGCTGGTACTCTGCAGACAGCACCTGGTCCCGCAGTTCTCTAATTTTTCATATAGGTAACTAACATGGCTGAGAAACACTTAAGGTAATGTTCAACCTTTTAGATAAATGCAAATTAAAATTTTTTAAGATGTTATCATATACCTGTCAGATCAATGAAGATTAAAAGAACAAATGACAACTCATGTGGGTAAGAATGTGGAGCAAGGGAAACACTCCTCTATTGCTGGTGGGAGTGCAAACTTGTACAATCATTATGAAAATCAATATAGTAGATTCTTTAAAAAGTAAAAATTAATCTACCTCGACTCAGCTATAGCATTCTTAGACATATAACTAAAAGATGTTTTACCCTACCACAGTGTCATTTGCTAAACTATGTTCAATATGATTATATTCATAATAGCCAAAAATTAAAAAAAAACATAAATGTCTCGTAGTAGACATCTCTCATATATTACTCAGTAGAATAAAGAAAATATGATACATTTAAACAATGGAGTATTACCCAGCAAATAAAAAATGACATCATAAAATTTTCAGAAAATTAAAATGGAAAAGATAATCCTGAATGAGCATGTTAACTATGGTATATATTTGCTTGTATCTGATATTACCATTAAATAAATAATCATCAAGCTAAAGTTTATAAGCCCAGAAATATTAGACATAGAGGTACATACCAGATGGGTGTACATAAATTTCCCTGGAAAGGGGAAGCAGAAAATAGAATGGATTTTATGGGCAGATTGAGGGATAAGAAGGGGAGGATCAAGTGGGAGCAGAGTCTTTTTCAGCCATCATCAAAGATGCTTCATCATGTAGCAGATAGAAACAAATACAGAGACCTACATCAAGCATTACACAGCATGAAAGTCCTTGAAAAACACAGCTCTAAATGAAATTTCTTTAACACATCCCTCTCCTCAGAGCACAGGGTACCCCATGGAAGCGAGAGCAGAAGTGGGGAAGACAGAAGGCCTGGGGGACAGCAGGAAAACAAGTCCTTTTAAAACAACTGAGCAAAGTTCATGTGTACTCACAGAGACTGAAGCAGTTATCACAGGTCCTACAAGGCAGTGCATCAGGTTCTCTGCATATACTATGGCCTTAAATTTAATTCTTTTATGGGATTCATTAATGAGTTAATCAAGGGATTTCTGATTTTCAACTTTCTCTTTTATTTTTTCCTTGGCTCAGCTTTTACAATTTGATATGATGATTTTTGTTTTATCATATTTTATGTGTTGCTGTTATTTCTCTGAATTCTGTTTTTTTTCAATGAGATACTAGACACAAATGGAGTGTATCCAAATGAAGGAGGAGGTGGAGGAACTGGAAGGAGTAGAAGGTGGGAAAGCTGTATCCAGATTTTAATGTATGAAAAATGAATCTATGTCAAATAAAAGGGAAAAAACTTTAAAAAGGAAATTCATAATGGAACACTACTAAGCAGTGAAAAAAAGTGACATCCTAAAATATGTAGGCAAATGAATGGATCTGGAGAGTATCAACCTTAGTGATGTAACACAAACCCAGAAAGATAGACAGGGCATGTACTCACTCATAAGTAATTTTAGACATAAACAAATAACCAAGCTATAATCCCTAAACACTGAGCAGCTAGATTACAAGGAGAACTCAAGATAGACAATCACGGATCTCCCTGGGAATGGGAAATAGAGAAGAGCTCCTGAATAAATTGAGATAATACTGGGGAGAGAGCAAGGAAAGGTGGGAAGAAATAATAAGAGAATGCAGTGCTTGAGTGGAGGAGCAATAGAGAGAGAACAAAGAAATGGATATCTTGATAGCCATTATGGTGTTAGAGAGAAACCTGGAGGTATGAAAACACCCAAGAACCCACAAGATGACCTGGGCTAGGACTCCAAGAAATAGTGGAGAGGATACTAATAGGACCTTTTCTATATTCAAATAAATGACTATCCTAATTGCCACTGTAGAACCTTCATTCAGCAACTGATGAAAGCAGACTAAGAGATCCATAGCTAAGCAATGGGTTGAGCTCCTGGTCCAGCTAAAGAGAGGAAGTAGAGATTATATGACAAAAGGTATCAGGATCAATAGTAGGAGACCCTCAGAGATGGTTGACCTGAGCTATTGGAAGCTCACTGACTCTAAAATAACAGCTGAGGAAACTTCATGGAAAGGGACTAAAACCTCTGAATGTAGATGGCAGTCAAAAGGCATGATCAGTTTTTGGAGCCTCTTGTAGTAAGACCAGAGTTTATTACTAGTGCATAAATTGGCTTCTCAGAGGCCATTTTCTGCAGAGGAACACCATACTCAGCCTTGATACTGGGCAAAAGGCTGAGGTCCTACCTTAACTGGATATGCCAGTGGTGGGATTGACAAACCTTGGAATTCCTTGCCCTCCCTGGGGGATGAATGGGGGCTGAGCTGGGGGAGGGCTAAGGAAGGATTGAGAGGAGGAATGACAGGGGGAGCAGTGCAGGTTATGGAGAAAATATTTTTGTTTTTTTTTTAATTATGAATAAAGTCTCACTTTTTATCCATGTATCCCCCTGCTCAAACTTCCTTCCCCCTCCCACCCCTCCCAACCACTCTGTCTTCTCCCCATCTCCCTATCTCCTCCCACACAAGGGCAGGAGGTTCCAAGGTCCCAAGGTGGCTTAGTTCAGCATCCACTCCAGGCAGATCTGCTTTCCTCACCCTAAGACCAAGCCTCGGTCAGGTGTTCCTCTGGAGGGAATGGGCTCCAAGTTACCAGTTCAAGGTGTTTCAGATCCCATGCTATTCAGTGGTTGTGGTTGTGGAAAAAATATTTTTAAATAAAATTTTTCATAAGTAAAGTTCTGAGAAATAAAGATACAAAACATTTAATTTAGGTAAACCTATTTAACATTTGCAAGTAAAAGTTATTTTATCTGGGTTTTAATGACAGTATATGATAATTACTTATAAATGTCAATAAAATTATTACAGAATTTCTTCCTAAACATGATGACAATTGAAACCCCATTAAATATTTTCTCTTGAAGATATACATTCAATATGAACACTATTATATTTATAATATGTCAACTCTGAAAATAGAGGATTGTGTTATTGTTGTGAAATATTTGAGCGAACTGTATAAAGATGCTCTGTTTTTCTACCTTTGCTGTCTAAGGCATCTGGTTGGTTTAACAAAGAGCTGAATGGTCAATAGCTAGACTGGAAGAGGATAGGCAGGTCTTCTGGGCAAAGAAAGGAATGCTGGGTTAGGATCTGGTATAAAAGGAGATGACCAATACACTGAGAAAGTTAGACATAAATTATGGGGGATGGATAATAAACAAAGTGACACAATGAGAAACAGATTAATTTAGGTTATAAAAGATAATTGGGAACAAGTCCAAGCTAAAGACCAAGCTTTTAAAATTAATAATATGTCTTAAATTCATTATTTGTAGAATGTTGGTCCAAAATAATAAGAGAAAACAATTCCATATTATCACATGTATATAGTCTCTAGATAGTAGATAATTGTATTTGCATAAATTGCTATAAGGATAATGCAGTTTCACTCCACAGACAAGTACAATTTAAATGGTCACTGTAACCTGATTTTGTAATTATTACATGTAAATTAATGTCCATAAATTTTCCATAATCTCTTACATATTATAGTCTCTGATGAAAAAAATAGAGAAGAAAAGTTTCTTCTATTTCATTGAGTAATATCATATAGATGTAGAAATTAAAGTGAGTTTTGGGTGCAGGTGTAGTGAGTCTACTTCCACTGAGATGTATTGGAGCATATGTCCTGCAAGACTACTGTCTTGATTATTTTAAGTATATTTCAGAGACTAGTTGGGAATCATTAAAGATGTTCTAAATATTTCTCAGTGGCAGTATGCAATATCTTCCATTCTCAATCCAACACATACTCACAGGGAAGTATGTGTGATAATACCTGTCATAATGTTGTGACATCTTTGAAAGATTTTCAAGCTTGCTATGAAGATGAGTGAAGTTGAATTATCTGGGATATAATCCAAAAAATATGGAGCAAAGTTGTAGGAGAATTGTGAGTGGGAAAGAGAAAAATTAAACTGAAGCATATTGAAAAAAGTTGGTAATTTCAGAACACACCTAAAATTGGTAAGAACTGAATGTGTTTAGTTTTACAATATTAAGTAAACAAATTTCCTAAATCAATCATGTTTTTCTATTGATTTTACACAGCAGAAAACAATAACAGATTTTTTTTTCAATTTATTTTTAAGTGAATGAGTTATTTCTACACATAGTAGAATTTATTGGCAAGTGGCACACTAAGTATATCACCGAAAACAAAAATGTTTCTTCTTACATGTATTATAACAATAAGAAACATATCTTAGCTCTACATCAGTATCTGAGTGTAAATATGTAACATTAGACAAATGCAATCAAGCTTTTATCAACTCAAAATAAGGCTAGAGTTACAAAGATTACTTAAAAGTTTGTTTTTATTGATAAAATACTGTAAGTATTTTAGACTAAAATATGGTCAGAAATCATAAACACAATCCGTACTTTGGATTGTTATACAATTAACCACTAAGCAAGCACTGCCATGTATCTTATACATGCATATTATCAGTCAGGCATTCATTTAATGGATGTATTAAAGAGAATTCTAGTATCAAAAAAAGGAATACAATCAAGAGAAATTAATGGGTAAGCATAACCACAGTGAATAATACAGTTATGTGATATCTAAACGATTAGGTAAAAAAGTGATAGGCATGTGACAATTCTACCACTGAATCCTTGGAATCTTCAGGAAAAGGAACTAAACCCTCCTTCATGACTGCTGAGTGGCACAGGCAGTATGTAGGACCTCATGGAGTAGGATCAGACTATGTTCCTGTGAATGAACTGGCAACTTTGAGCCCATTATACCTAACCAAGTCCTAATATTGGGATGAGGAACTCCTTGCCTCCTTGGCAAATGGATGGGGAGATGGGGTGAGAGGAGGCTGAGAAGGATTGGGAGGAACTGGGAGAAGTTACAGGAGGGTGAGCAGGGATATACATGGAAAAAACCTTTTTAAATAAAAATATATATTAAAAAGAACTGTTAGGTCTTGCTATTTTCATTTCTAATCATTTTAAGTACTGTATAGTTCTCCCCATGATTGTACTTTGTATTTTGCTATGTATTGGGGGACTATGTGCAGTGATTCTATGTGGTTTTCATAAACACTGCTTTAAGAAATTTAGTGTGCTTAGCATGATCAAGCTGTAAACCACAACCACTGAACAGCTTGGGATCTGAAACAGCTTGGACTGGCATCTTGGACACATTTTTCAATATCAAATGACTAAAAAGTAATAGGCTTTTGCCTTAGCTTTTTGTGTCTTATTTTGTCTTATTTGGTTGCTGTCTTTGGAAGGTGTGGTCTTTTCTGAAGGGGAATGGAAGGAACTGGAGAGAGGTAAAACTGTGATCAGGATGTATTATATAAGAGAGTATAAAGAGATGTGGAGAAGACAGAGTGACTGGAAGGTGGAAAGGAGCCTGAACAAGGTATACATGGATGAAAAATATGATTTTATTCATAATAAAAAGAAATACAAGAATAAAATGATGATTACCAACAAAAAAAGAAAAAATAGGAGATACAGAAATGATAGTATAAATGGTAAATTATTGAATCTACCTTGAAAAAATGCATATATAAAATAAAAGAAACAATTTACACTAAAAAAATCAAAAAGAAAAAATATAATTAGATGAAATACACAAAAAAAATTTTAGATCACACAGTAGAGAAAAATAATAGTGATATATAACTTTATTATGTATAGTATGAAGGAAATCTCATTTCTAAGAATCAATTTTTCACTGTAGTTTATTTTTCATTTTAAATAAAATACGCTGTACTTTAACATTTTTCATAAAATCTAATTTCTTCCATATATTATCTCAATTTTCTATTCATGTTCCCCTTAGTTTACTTCCTCAGCCTAGCTTCATGTCCATTCTTTGTCATTTATTGATTTATTAATTTATTATTAAAGATACTAGCTTTTTTTTTCCATAATAACCACTGTTGTCCCTCTTTCTGCTCTTCCCAGACCACACTTTCCCAACTTCCTCACATCTTACCCAACATTTACTCTTCAGGGAGGATAAGTACTCCAGGGGGAGTCAATAAGTAAGGATCAACTCCTTACTCCCCAGTAGAGAGGCTGAATAAGGAAGTATCTCTCTATAAGTAATTGAATTCTAAAACTTTTTCAGGCATTAGGGATAAATTCTGGTCCTTCTGCCAGAGACCTCACAGACTGTCCAAGCCACATAACAGTCATTCACATTTGGAGGACCTAGTTCAGTCTCATGCAGGTTCCCCAGCTGTCAGTCCAGAGTCAATGAAATCCAAGTAGCTTGATTCAGCTGTTTCTGTGGGTTTTTTTTTTTCTGTCATGATCTTAACTCCTTTATTCATAGAATTTATCCTCTCTTGACTATACTAGGAACTTGACCCAATGCCTAGCTGTGGATCTCAGCTTCAGCTTCCTCCAGTTTTTGGATAAATGTCCTATGATGACAATTAGGATGATCATCAATTTGATTACAACAGAAGGCAGTTCAAGTACTATCTCCACTATTAGAGTCTTTGCTGGGGTCATATTTGTGGATTCCTGGGCATTTATCTAGTACCTGGTTTCTCCCTAACACAAAAATGGCTCCCTGTATCAAAATATCTGTTTTCTTGTTCTTCCTTTATATTTCTTCTCCAACTTAACCATTCCATTTCCTCATATTATCTTCCTACATCTCTTAATTCTACTTCCCTATGATTAAAACTTACTCGGGAGAGTTTATCTATTTTTCCCTCCCAAGGAAATCTGTGGATGTCTCTCTTAGGTTCTTCCTTGTAACCTTGCTGCTCAGGGATGGTTGTTTTTAGCCTGATTATCCTTTGCTTTACATCTAAAATCCACTTATAAGTGAGTATGCACTGTAATTTTCTTCTTGAGCCTGAGTTATCTCCCTCAGAAATTTTTTTTCAGTTTCATCCTTTTGCCTGAGAATTTCAGGATATCACTTTTTTATTGCTAAATAGTACACCATTATGTAAAAATGGACCACATTTTTTAAAAATTAATTCTTCAATTGAGGCTCATTTATGGTGTTTCCATGTCAGGCTGTTATAAATAATGCTCCTATAAATATAGTTATCCTTGTGGTTTCAATGTGCATACTTTTAGTATATGCCCAGTAGAGGTATTGCTGGATCACTCGGTAGACTGACAGCGAGTTTTCTAAGAAACTGCCATACTTACTTCCAAAGTAGATATACAAGTTTACATTCTCATCAGCAATGAAGTAGTGTCCCCATTACTCCACATCCCATCTAACATGAGCTATCATCAGTATGGTTTATCTTAGTCATTCTGACAAGTGTATGATGGATCCCATAGTTGTTTTGATTTGCATTTCCCTGATGGCTAAAGATGTAAACAACTTTTTTTTTTTAAGTTTCTTTTGTCCATTTGAGATTCTTCTGTTGAGAATTCTTGATTTAACACTGGACCCCATTTTTAATTGGATTATTTGGGGGGTTTTGATGTCTAGTTTCTCCAATCTTTTATACAATTTAGTTAGAGATCAGTCCTTGGTCAGATGAAGGGTTGGGTGAAGATCTTTTCCTATTTTGTAGGTTGTTATTTTGTCTCATGGACCCTGTTTTTCCCCTAATAGAAACATCTCAGTTTCAGGAGGTCCTATTTATTAATTATTGCTCTCAGCGTACATATAATGACATTATATTTAGGAAGTTGTCTCTTGTGCCAATTTATTGATGGCTATTTTCCCCATTTTTTTTCAATTAGGTTCAATGTAACTGGATATATGTTGAGGCTTTTGATTCACTTTGACTTTAGTTTTGTGCAGGGTAATAGATATGGATCTAGTTGTATTCTTTTACATGTTACCGTAATTCAGTTATGCCAGCACCATTTGATAGGATCATTCTTTCCTTCATTTTGAAATTTTGGCTATTTTTTTTTTGTCAAAATCAAGCGTTCCGAGTTGTGTGGATTAATGTGTCTTTAATTTGATCCCATTGATTCACATGTCTATTTTTAAGCCAATAAGAAGCTGTGCTTATTGTTAGAGCTCTATAGTTGAGCTTGAAGTCACAGATGGGTATGCTTCCTACATATCTTTTATTGAACAGGATTGCTTTGGCTATCTCGGTTTTTTCTTTTTATTCTTTTATTTATGAGGGTTTTTTAGAAATATGCTTACCACTATTCCTCTGCCTCACCTCTGCCCAGTCATTCCCCAGCTTTTTCTCCAAGACTTTTTTTTATCAGAAAAGGGTGTGGGATTTTGTCAAAGTTTTCTTTCAGCATCTAATGAGATGATTATGTGCATTCTTTTTCTTTCAGGTTATTTATATTACAGATGACACTGACAAATTTTTATGTAATGAACCATCCTTGCATCTCTGGGATAAACCTTACATAATCACAGTGAATAATTTATTCCTTCTCTTTCTATTATATGAAACAATTTGAAGAGTATTGATAATGTTTTTTTTTTTTTTAAATTTGTGGTAAAACCCTGCTCTGAAACAATTTGGACCTGTGCTTTTTTTCCCCCTTGGAGATTTTAATTTCTTAGGAGTTATAGATCTATTTAAGTCATTTATTTAGTCTTGGTTCAATTTTGATAATCAGTACCTATACAAAAACCTGTCCAATTCTGCAGAATACATGATTTTGAAGTATGACGTTATGATTTTTTTGGGTTTCTTCCATGCTTGTTGTTATGCCCCCTTTTAATTATTAATTTTGTTATTTTGATATTCTACTTCTCCTTCTGCCTCTTTGTTAGAATATTTAAGGGTTTATCAAAAACTGTTAATTTGCTCAAAATTTTAGCTCTTTTCTCTTGATTCTTTGGGTTTTCTTGTTTTAATTTTATTGCTTTCAGTTTTGAGTTTGATTATTTCTGCCTTCTACTGAATGAATTTGCTTTTGTTTTTATTGTAGACTTTTTAGGTGTGCTTTCAAGTAAGTTGTACAAGATTTCTCCAAAATTTTTATGTAGGCAATTATTGTTTTGTCCTTTTCTTTAACTACTGATTTCATTTTGTTTTATAAGTTTAAGTATATTGTGGATTCATTTTTATTGAAATCTCAAAAAAAATTAATTTTCTATTTCTCTCTTGACCCAGAGGTAGTTCTGTTGAGTATTGTTCAGTTTCCATGAACTTGTAGGTTTATGTAGTTTATATTGAACTCTGACCTTAGGCAATAGTAGTCTGATAGAATACAACGTATTATTCCCATTTTTGGTATCTATTTATATTTTATTTATGACTGAGTATATGCTAGATTTTAGAGAAGGTCCTATGGGGTACTGAGAAGAAAGTATATTATTTTGTGTCTACGTGGAAAGTTCTGTATATGTCTATTAAGTCCATTTAAGTTAGTACATTTGTTAAATCCCTTATTTCTTTGAAAAGCACCTATTTGGATGACCTCTCCTTTTGTGAAAGTGGGTTGTAGCGGTCTCACACTATTAGTGTGTAGAGTTTAATGTGTAATTTAAGTTTTGATAATTTTTTGAATGTATGTTCTTGTATTGGGGGCTTAAATGTTCAAGTTTGCAATATCATCTTGCTTGAATTTTTCTGAAATGATTATGTAATGTTCTTCTAGAAGTCATTTAAATAATTTTAGTTTGAATTGTATTTTGTTTTATATTAAGATAGCTATACCAGCTCACTTCTTAAGTCTATTTGATTGGAAAGACTTTTTTCCAATCCTTTACTCTGAGGCAGTGTCTGTCTTTGAATATAATGTGTGTTTCTTTTATGCATCAAAAGTATGAATCCTGTTTTTATATTCATTGAATTAGCTTGTGTCTTTTTATAGGTGAATTGAGTATAGTGATATTAAGGGATGTTAATGACCAATGATTGTTCATTTCTATTAGTTTTTGCTTGTAGAGTGTGCATGTGTTTTCCTGCTGCTGTGTGTTTATCTATTGCCTGTGCTTTCATGGGTGAATTTAGCAAGTCTCCAGGGCTTAGGATGTACTGTGGTATTTATGAAAGGATTAAAACATTATATTTATTGATTCTAGTAAAAAAAAGTCTTATAATTCTACTACTAAAGCAAGACAACATGGAAAGAACTGCAACACATACTTATATATTTATTGAACACTTCAGCCTTCTAATATTTTACATGATGATATTAGAACTTAAGATTTGTGACACTTAAAGAAAAAATATATTTTATTCATGTTTTCTTTATTAACTCAGAAATGACAATATCATGCAAGTAAAATAGTCAAGTTTTTAATTATTTATTTCAAATATGACTTTAAATGTACCAATATAAAAGGCTCATACACAGCAACACATAGAAAAATATTTTTAGAATTAAAAGCAAGTTATTAAGAACACACTTTTAAAGAAAAATAAATATTATTGATATAATTTTAGAAAGATTTTCAGCACTTTTAACAATGAATATTTTTTTTCACCAAAAACATACCTGTTCAAAAACATCAAGGCATCAACGTTGTCATAAAACTTCCTGCTACTATTTTGTTTCCTATAAAATTGTTAAAAAAAATCTGCCCTCTTTAGCAATAGTTAAATCCATCTCTTTCAATTAAATATGTGCTTGGACATTTTATAATATCAAATGATCAATTACTTTTACCTCATATAATACTAAAAGTAAATCTTAAGGTCTAGCTAATATTGAAGACTATACTAGACAAAATTTTTGTCACAAGTACAGAGTTAAATACGCGCGCGCACACACACACACACACACACACACACACACACACACACTCAGTAACTGATGTAGACAGTTTCAGAGATCTACATGCAAGCACTAGACCAATTTCCAACATTCCAGTGGAAGAGAAGGGAGAAGGATTATATGAGCATGAGGTGGGTGTCAAACTCTTGCTGGGAAAATCTACAGAGACAACAACTAAGCTCATAGGAACTCATGAACTTTCGATGGACAGCTGTTGAGCCTGAATGGAATTGTACTAGGCTCTGTAGATAATGGAGGCACTTTTGTATCTTGGACTGTTTGAGGAGCCCCAGGGCACTGGGATCAGGATTTATTCCTGATACATGATCTAGCTTTATGAAGCCCATTACCACTGATGGGTCACCTGGCTCAACCTTGATGTACCAGGCTTTGCTGTCTCCCCATTTGAAGGAAGGGATAGGGTGTGGGACAGCGTTGTAGACTGGTAGGGAGTGGTAGAGATGAGAGAGGGACCTGTGGTTGGTATGTAAAATCATTTTTTATAAATTTTAAATAAAAATAAAAAACATAAACTAGTATTACAATTACCATCTGTGCTGATTTACTTTCTATGCTTATGTTTATGAAGAAGCTTATGTTTTATCTGTGTAATAGATAATATTAAGTCTCAGATATTTTAGGTGAAGTGTAATGATAACTAATAACACCTTTTCATCATCCCAGAATTGATGCCCTCTGGCTTTAGCAAAGAATCTCAACCATATTTAAAGAATGGTGCTGATTCTAAATATCAGCTGAGTACTGGTATCATTCAAATTCAATTTACCTCATGATTTATAAGTCAAATGTGTTTATAACTCATTCTGGATGCCAAAATTAATGTTTATTTTTATAATTTATCTCAAGGAAAAATAACTTGAAGTCACTAGTATCATGTTTGGTCTATCAAAAGAACATGTTTTAAATGATTTAGCAGTTTGTGCCAAACAGGAAAACATATTGGAATTGGCATTTGAGAACATGGGATACAGTTTGGGCAAGGCATTATTTAGTAACCTTCAAGATTTTAATGCTAGTTGGGGTGTGCCTGAGCCATTTGTAAAATGTGATGGACATCCAGGTCCATTCTATGTCTCAATTAGCAGGAGATTGAACTCTTCCCAATTAAGTGGAGTTAGCTATCACAATTTTTAATGTTTCTTGAAGATGCTATGTAATCTCTATGTACTTTGGGTTAGGGTTAGGGTTATTTTTCTTTTTTGTAACATTTTCCCTAATCTAAAAAAACACAGTCATGTTCCTTACTAGTATGCTTATAGACCTTGAGTATCCCTGATTTAACACAACAATTTTAATTCCCTTTCCACAAACTTCATGTAAACCTTGTTCAATGTATGCTGATTTGTACAATATATATGAACCTTGTCCCTTTATCATCATCCTAAAATTAATTAATCCTTAAATCTTTACAAGGAATTTTCAGATGTCGTCAGCGGCATGGTGATTAAAATCACAAGAAAGATTTTTACTTACAGAATCCTTATTTAATTTATAGTTATACTAGGTTTCTTAATTAATTAAACGGATGTCATTACATTTTAAAGATATGGCATTCTTATATGTATATAACAACATTAAGTCTATTTTATAAATTATATTTAAGCATCACATCATATGTAAAAATAAATTTAAGATGCCTTAAATAATTTGCTAAGAATATCAGTGCCAGCTGAGATATTCTTAGCAGTTCCATTTTTCATTTAACATAGAGACTGTCAATTAACGCTTTTGGCTGACATTCTTGCTAATGTAGTTCCTGACTTGGATTAGTAGTAGTTTTTATTATCTAGTTTTTGTTACATTTTTAGTTGCATGAAAAGTTATAGAGGCAAACCCTCAGTAATTAAAAGAACACTTTTCACTTATTAATGTGTCAACTTTTAAAAATGATTATACATTTAAAATACTATAGAGAAGATCCTCATACTTATTAAACACTGACATTTTATTGAAAAAGAAGTAAGCTCATAATTGAGGACAAAATTCAGCTATTTGTTAAATTATTGAATTAAGAGTATTACAATCATTAGTAGCAAAATAACATGAAATTTTTGACTACTTAAAAACTATATGACTTATCTGGTTCATTTAAAGTTATCATAATTTAGACATAGCATATGTAAAAAAAGATCTCCTGAAGATAAAGCATCAGCGAATTTCTTCTTCATTTAATTTAGTACATTAAAGCCCTGCAGGGGCGCAACATATTAGAAGTACTTGACCAACTCCCCTTTTTTTCTCTTTTTTTTAAAGGTATATTTCTTTTTTTTTTCTTTCTTCTTTTCTGTATACTTTATTATTATTATTATTATTATTATTATTATTATTATTATTAACAAAGAAGTCAAGCTTTCTATCCCTGTATATCATTATTCAAGGTCTCTTCCCCCTCCCACCACATCAGGTCATTTTTTCTTCTCCAAAACTCCCCATGCCCTCCCTGGGCAGGCAGCAGACAGGCCCATGGTCCCACTAACCCAATATTTCTTAGTTCAGTCTCCACTCCTGGCAGATCCAGTTTTGTCCCCCCTGCCTCAAGAGTGACATAGGTGTTCGTTTAGGTGGAGTGGGATCCGAAGAGTCAGTTCATGATGTTTCTGATCCCAAGCTGTTCAGTGGTTGTGGTTTGCACCTTGGGCATGCTTGGATTTTCCTTGTTCATTTGTTTAGAGACCACTAATGAGTGAGTACATCCCCTGTTTATCTTTCTGAGTTTGTGATGCCTCGCTCAAGAGAACATTCTCCAAGTCCATCCATTAGCCTGCAAATTTTAGGATAACATTTTTTTCTTACTGCTGAGTAGTACTCCATTGTGTAGATGTACCACAGTTTGTTAATCCATTCTTCAGTTGAGGGACATCTAGGTTGATTCCAGGTTCTTGCTATTACAAATAATGCTGCTATGAACATAGTTGAGCTAATACCTTTGGAGTGTGAATGTGCCTCTTAAGGGTATACACCCAGAAGTGGTATTGCTTGGGGAGATTGATTCTCAATTTTCTGAGAAACCGCCATATTGCATTCCAAAGTGGCTGAACAAGCTTACACTCCCACCAAAAATGGAGGAGTGTTCCCCTTGCTCCACATCCTCTCCAACATAGGCTGTCATCTGTGCCTTTTATCTTAGCCAATCTAACAGGTGTTAGGTGGTATCTCAAAGTTCTTTTGATTTGCATTTCTCTGATGGCTAAAGATGATGAGCACTTTTTCAGGTGCCTTTCAGCCATTCGTAATTCCTCTGCTGAGAATTCCCTTTTTAGATCTGTACCCCATTTTTTGATTGGGTTTTTCAAGGTTTTGGGATCTAGAGTCTTGACCTCTTTATATATCTTAGAGATCAGTCCTCTATCACTTGTAGGGTTGGTGAAAATCTTTTCTCATTCTGTAGGCTGTCATTTTGTCCTATGACAGTATCCTTGGCTTTACAGAAGCTTCTTAGCATCAGGAGATCCCACTTATTGATTGTTGGTCTTAGTGTCTGTGCCACTGGTGTTACATTTAGGAAGTGGTAGCCTGTGCCAATTTGTCTAAGTGTATTTCCCACTTTCTTTTCTATCAAGTTCAAAGTGGTTGGGTTTAAGTTGAGGTCTTTGATCCACTTGGATTTGAGTTTTCTGCAGGGA
>PVIH01014899.1:41603-51976 GCA_004025045.1 Sigmodon hispidus
TCAGTTGAGGGACATCTAGGTTGTTTCCAGGTTCTTGCTATTACAAATAATGCTGCTATGAACATAGTTGAGCTAATACCTTTGGAGTGTGAATGTGCCTCTTTAGGGTATACACCCAGAAGTGGTATTGCTGGGTCCTTGGGGAGATTGATTCTCAATTTTCTGAGAAACTGCCATATTGCATTCCAAAGTGGCTGAAGAAGCTTACACTCCCACCAAAAATGGAGGAGTGTTCCCCTTGCTCTACATCCTCTCCAACATAGGCTGTCATCTGTGCCTTTTATCTTAGTCAATCTAACAGGTGTTAGGTGGTATCTCAAAGTTGTTTTGATTTGCATTTCTCTGATGGCTAAAGATGATGAGCACTTTTTCAGGTGCCTTTCAGTCATTCGTAATTCCTCTGCTGAGAATTCCCTTTTTAGATCTGAACTCCATTTTTTGATAGGGTTATTCAAGGTTTTGGACTCTAGATTCTTGAGCTCTTTATATATCATAGAGATCAGTCCTCTATCACTTGTAGGGTTGGTGAAAAGCTTTTCCCATTCTGTAGGCTGTCATTTTGTCCTATTGACAGTGTCCTTGGCTTTACAGAAGCTTCTTAGCTTCAGGAGATCCCACTTATTGATTGTTGGTCTTAGTGTCTGTGCCACTGGTGTTATATTTAAGAAGTGGTTGCCTGTGCCAATTCGTAGAAGTGTATTTCCCACTTTCTTTTCTATCAAGTTCAAAGTGGCTGGGTTTAAGTTGAGGTCTTTGATCTACTTGGATTTGAGTTTTGTGCAGGGTGATAGGCTCGGATGTATTTGCAATTTTCTACACACTTCCATCCAGCTATGCCAACACCATTTGTTAAATATACTATCTTTTTTCCATTGAATGTTTTGGGCCACTTTATCAAAGATCAGGTGTTCATAGGTTTTTGGATTAATGTCTGGATCCTCAATTCTATTGCATTGATCCACAAGTCTGTTTTTATGCCAATACCAGGCTGTTTTTATTACTGTAGCTCTATAGAATAACTTGAAGTCAGGGATGGTGATACCTCCTGAGGTTCTTTTGTTGAGTAAAATAAGATTGCCAAAACAATTTTACTCAACAAATAATCACTTTTGAAAAACCTATTTTTCATTTTAATTTCCCTCCAAAGTTAGTGAGCATATGTGAAGTAATAATGTTCTTTTAATAAAAAAACTCAAATTTTTATGTATGGGCACATACTAATATTAAGAAAAATATTTCTAGTCACAAAACACTTCTAGTATTTTAGATTCTCTCATTAAATAAGGATTTCATTACTTTTATAGTTATAGTTTTATAGTGATTATATTTTCATTGTTTATTAAATGTGTCCTATATTCAAATAGAAATAAAATTTCCCAAATACTAATTTACTCATCTCTATGTTTGAAAATACATAAAAGTTGATATAAATCATTTCCAGAACTAAATTCATGTTATATTGGAAGACAACACTTGTTAGATTGAATATGACAGAGACAAATATAGAATTAATCTTTCTTTTTCTAATCTACACATTATATATTTGTCTTCTCTCTGTCTAACCCTAAGGCTACGACTTCCCTCAGATTTTCTACAGAGAATCCACCCCCTCAAAAAAAAAAAAAAAAGGTCACAGAGGACAATGAGACATGGAAAGAGAAAACCTATGAAAGGTGATAGAGGAGATGAGGAGATGATTGTGTCACAGAACAAAGACATTGACAAAGGGGACCATATTTTCTAAAGCACCTTTGATATCTTTCTGTATGATGTAAATATTGGTGCTTAATAAAGCAACTATTTTGTCCTATGGCAGGGCATTTTGGAATAGGTGGGAAACCTGAGCATAGATAAAGGAGAAGGAAGAAGAACCAGATGAAGATACAATCCAGATGCCCTAGAAGCAAGATACAAAGAAATAGGTAAGCCAAGGGCCACATGGAAAGACAGAATAATGAAAATGAGTTGAATTAAGATGAGAGAGCTAGGTAGTAGTATGACTGAGCTATAGGGTCAACAGCATGTAATTAATATAAGCATCTCAGTTGTGGGGGGCTTAAACAGCTGTGGACATGTCCAGACTTTTCTTTATTTTGAAGCTTTTCCAGAGATAAAATTATAATGATATTATCTATAAGACATAACTTGGAAGCATGTAGACTGGATTGTTTTGTAGGACACTTGAATAACATGGAAAGTAGACCTGGAAAGAGCTAGATTTTTCTCCCAATAAGTGTTTCAGCTGCTAGCCATAGCTTTACATTGTTTTTCAGTTTCAATAAAATTGAGGCAAAAATGCTCATATCCAAAACCAGTTAGTTTAATTTCTCTTTTTTGACCTTCTTCAAAGGAAACTTTTCACGAAGTCAGAAAGTTAAAGGACACAGAAGATTCCAGCAAATGCACACAGGGGTGCTCTATATGTAAAGCTAAATGTTACAGTGCATAAATAGAAAAGATCCAAATAAGCTTTGAATATGAGTTAGCCATACAAAACCTTTCCTGAGTTCTTTTCAAATGCAAATTATAATTTTCCATTTTGAACTGATCAGATCTGCATGATGAATCTTAACTTGTCTTTATGCTTTTCTGGTTATGCAGTCAAGCCAGATTGTCTAACCAGTTATGTCAGGTGAAATCTGTCTGTAAACACATCAGATCTGGAGGCCAATAAGAGGTCACAATTAATTTCACTGCCTTTATCAGGGTCAGTGAATAGGAACTACAGTATGATTAATCAGTTTGTGGGCTCTTTAACTAGTGCTTTGATAGACATGGTCCTGATTACCATCTGGCTTAGTCGTGTTTTCTGATATAAAGTGCCTCAGAAACTGAATCAAGATATTGATCGGATAAAAATCATTTCAAGGCTATGGTGAGCTTACCTGGCAGAATCATTTGTATTTAGCTATCATATGCTGTGAAGTTTCAAAAGCCACATCTTTACCTCCTGTTAACCAAAGAATTTTTTAAGTGTGTTGCTGTTGCTTATTTTTATTTACCTATTTATTTGTGGATATTTTCTTTTTGTTACTTCATTTTCTTTGTGGGCTATTGGTATCATGGCAGGTCGTATTATTTCTTAAGAATGAACGAACAAGAGCTCAAGAGAAGTGGGCAGAATAAAGGGATGCATATATTCATAAGGTGACCTTAAAAGAGTTAGCAAGTAAGATTTTGCTTATTTTATTCCATAACTATCTGCAGTGATTTATTTTCACCTAATACAAAGTTGTTATCTGATATTGAATTATTTTCAAATAGATTATTAGTTCATAATTCAAATAATATTAAGAGAATATATTTTTTTTAAAAATGTACTAAATGACATGAGATAATGTAACTATGTCTATTTGTAAAAAAACTAACAGTGTCCAAACCATATCCACAGTACTTCTCTTTCAAGAAGACTACATTTTGCAACAAAGGAAAACCACTACAGAAAAATAAACAAATAAAACCCTAAAATTTTAAAACTGTTGATCACAGTCCCAATGGATATATGTACAAGACAGCACTTCTGCTCCTACAGGGAAGAGGAAAAAAAAATGTAAGAGCCAGAGAATCAGGAAGTTTACTCTAAGATAATATCTTTTAATAATGTCAAAAGCTCCACCCACAACATCTACCCAATATCTCTGTCTAAACATGAGCTGTACTAGAATGACACCATTAAAACAACCTGTATATTTGGAAAATGTCTTGACTTAAAATTTAGGTCAAAAGATATATTTTTTGGATGAGAGATTTTGTTTTTATTTCCATAGAAAATAGGAAGCTGTAGATTCATTGTGGTTTATAGAAAATAAGGTTTGATTGAGAAAGACCCTTTGAAAAATCTCTGATGGGAACAGATGGTCCAGATGATTCAACCTTTCCCAAGCACCTCTGCTGCAGCTTTCTGAGTTCTGCATCTAGAAGAGCTACAAAGCTACTACTGACTGAGATGATCCAGCCTCACATAATTCTTTAGTCAAGATTTTACCATAATCTTGAATTTTTCCAGGCACCCTCCAAATATTTCCTGTACCCCAATCTGAAAAAAGTGGTCTAGAGAACTACACCCACACTTCCAAATAATGGATTATGGAAGTTTTTCTTTGCTTATTACATGTTGTTATACATAATAGTCACAAAAAATTTTATACAAAGGAAATTAGAAGTCTTGAGTTTTTTTTTTTTTAACAAAAAGTACTGTCAGATAATGTTTTTTGTACACTGTAAAGATACTCATGTTGATCTAATAAAACCCAATTTGGTCAGCAGCCAGGCAGGAAGTATAGACTAGTAGAATTATGGGCAGAGAAAAGGTGGAAAAGCAGACACCAAGGAAGCAAGATAAGAATGGTTTACTGAGAACAAATACCAAGCCATGTGGCTGAACATAAAAAGAATTATATGTTAAGTGTAAAGCATAAATAGTAATGTGCTTGAGCTACTGGCCCAGCAGTTAATATAATATTAAACTTCAGGGTCAATTTCTTAGGGAAAGGGTGTGAGGTATCTGGAAGTTTCTGACCAGAACACAAACTTCCAACTTCATTTTACTCTTTGGGAGCCTGCCATACAACTTCCAAATAAATCACATGAAACTTTTTGTTATCATTTTATGAATGCCTGCACTCATCTTGGCTTATTTCTAGCCCATTTTTTTTTAAATTATCCTATCTAACCCATGTCCCTAGGCTTTACTTTTTTTCTATGTATAACTTGCTTTACTTTTATTCTGAGGTTTCCTGTGTAGCTTGGTGGTTAGCCGCTGACATCCTATTACCCTCTTTTTTCTCTCTTTCACTCCTTTCTTTTCAGATATCTTTATTAATTCAGTCTCCCTCCAGACTCACCTATTTTTTTTCCTGCCTCACTATTGTCCATTGAGCTCTTAATTAGACCAGTCAGTTGTTTTAGACAGGCACAGCAGCACAACTTCACAGAGTTAAACAAATTCAACAGAAAAAAACCCCCACATATTTGCTTTCTTAAACACCATTCTACAGCACAAATGAATGTAAAGTATCTTAAAATAATATTCCACCACACTTCCTAGATATTAAAGCTGTTAAACTCATTCACCTTTACAAATGAGTTTAGATTTTAGTTCTCTGTGAAGGATAAAACAGCCGTCTCTCTCACAGAGGGCCATTTATTCATAATGCCCTTACATTCAAAGACCAGGCCTTCAAAGACTTCTTACAATGCCTCAAAAACAAATTCAGCAGCCCCTTCAGAGCCACAAAAAAGCTATTCAAGCTTTTGCAAATATGTTAAAAAATGATAAAACTAAATCTCAGCGAATTGAATGTATATAAATATACTGCTGCTTGTTTAGCTAATTAATATTTTAGATAACTTTACTGTCCTTATGCTTTCCTTTGCTGTGACTAAAAGGAACCGACAGGCTGTTCTTGGGGTCATCATCAGTTTGAATAGGTAATGGTCCTACATGCATGCTGTAATATTAATAAATGTTCTTTTCTTTTACATACTATTTTACTTTTAGTTCTTTCCCTTGGCAGAAATTTTAAGGCAATTTTGGCCAGATAAATAAATATAACATATTTGATGAGTATAAAATACATTAAAATATTTAAATGTTTCTTATCTAGCAAACATGCAAACCATACATTTGATAATTTAATTTTCTTTGTTAAAAAATGTGATGTTTAATTTTATTTGGTATTGTCCAAATAAAAAGTGTAAGAAAAAATGATATTCTAACTTTGCAGGCAAATGGATGGATATGGAGAATATCCTTCTGAGTGAGGTATCACAGTCTGAGAAAGAGAAGCAAGAGATATACTCACTCATTAGTGGACTTTAAACAAAAAGCAAAGCGTGTCTAAACTGCAAACCACAACCATTGAACAGCTTGGGACCTGAAGCACACTGAAAGGCACCTTGGAGCCCATTCCCTCCAGAGGAACACTTGACCCAGTCTTGATGTTGGGATGAGGAAAGCATATTTGCTGGAGTGGATGCTGAACTAAACTCCCTGGGCACCTTGGGACCTCCTGCCCTTGCTGAGGAGGAGATAAGGAGATGGAGAGAAGAGAGAGTGACTAGGAGGGGTCTAATTTTTTACCAAGGGAATACATTGGTAAAAAAAAATGAGACTTTATTTATAATAAATAAAAACACAAGGTCAATATTAGATAATCTGACAAAGAATATTTATGTACACACTCCTCAGAAAAATGTTCTTTGAATAGTTTCTTGAGTTATTTTGTTATATTTACTTTGTCATTTTTTCACACTGAAATTGCAGTAAATTTTACTAAACTGAGTCCACTCCTGAGAAAAAAATTAGACAGAGAAACTATATTTAAAATCAATAGCTGTAGTGTTTCCAAGCTAAAATCAGACAGAAATTGTCTTGTTTGACATATGTTTGAATTTCAAATGATGAATTGGGTTGCAAGAACATGAACTCATAAAGTCATTCTCTTCCTGCTTCATCTCCTACAACCATATAATGAACATTTCATTTTCCTTTTTTCTGTCATTTCAGTACTTTAGAAAAAATAAGCAAAAAATTTGTATTAATCCTTTGTTTTCCTACTGTTCCTCCATAGAAATTTCAGACAGGAGTCATAGAAATAACATCTCTGGAATAAGATATGGAAACAACAGAAATAACATTTTATTTTTAAGAAATACTATAATCTACAACATATAAAGTATTTAAGGAAACAATTTTGTTTTTGTTTATCTTTCTTTTTTTTGTTGCCTCTCCTGCCATTTGCTTGAACTAAGATATCTTTGTAATTGCTAATTACTATCATCTGAACTTTGCATAACATTGCTTTGTTCAGCAAATACTAAATTTCCATTGTCATCAATAACTTTGATGTCACAAGCAATATGCCACTGGGAGTGGTAGATTTATTATTGGCCTTCTGTTGTTTATATTTAAATTTATATACTTGAACTTTTTCATCTACTATGTGCAACTTGGGACTATTGACTTTTTGTTAATTTTGGGAAGGTTCAGAGCACTTAAAATATTCTTCAAAGCTCATAAGCTAAGCGTGGTGATGACCAGGTGGATTGAAGTTTGTCAAAGTATAAAACATGTAGTAAATTGCATAACTTGAGGGTTGGAAGAAAAAGAAACAAAGCTGTATAAGGAAATAATGTATAACAACGTACATTTTATTGGATACCATTTAGATAGGGGTCTCTGAGGGTGAGATGAAACCTTATTATTTTCTAAGAATAATAGGAAAAGGCCACTGTACAGAAAGGAAATCAGGAGAAAGACTATAGTAAAGTACAACCTGTAAATGAATCTTATGATTTAGATGATGTAGATCAGCACTGAAGTGAAGACTCTCTGATAGTGAAGACAGTAATAGTTCTGATATCTAATAGATTGTTCTGATATCTAATGTTTTGTCTTACCTATATGGATAAGACATTAAGAGGAATATAAAATATTTAAAAATATCATTCTCTACAAAATTTTAAATAGTTAAAGCAATTAAATAATTGAGACTCTTACTTAAATGCAGGAATAATTAGGCCAGTGTTTCAGAGAAGGTAAATCATAGGAGGCCAACTTTAGATCGCATAATGTCACCTTGGACTCAGTTATATAACACAAAGTTTTATCAAAGGCAAATGTTTAACCACAGATTTATTCAAAACTAAAGATTACAAAATGGCATTTTACATATTTACTGATTTAAGGAGGCTAACAGTTGACTTGGAGAATATAAATTCTGAGTTCTATATTTTTTTTGAAAATTTATTTGAGGTTTAATATTTTTTGTTATTGCCTGAAAGATGTTGTTATACCAGTGGGGATGCATATAAATATGGCATTTGGTGAGTTTTCCAAGTGAGCAGAGTAATACCTTTCTTCTGTATCTCCCATAAGACATTGAAATTGAGGTAATGTTTGTATAGTATTACCTCTTCTATCCATATAGTTGTCTTTTTCTTTTATCTTTTTTGAGAAACTACATTTACTACTTACAAAGTAAAAACTAATTATAGAGGAAAATTTTAGCTGGGTATTTATCTATGACTCCTGAAGTATTAAAAAGCCCATGTTCTCTTCCTGTTTAGAAAGAATAGAATATGGGCTTTTATTTTAAGTTTAATTATTTGCATATAATATAAAATAATCTCAGGGTCCCCTTCCTTTATTTCTTCTAGTTCCTCACTAACTCCAATCCCATTGAGATCTACTTTTTTCTGTCTCTCATTAAAAACAAAGACTTCTAAGGGATTTTAATGAAATAAAATAACCACACCGGAATAGGATAAAACAGATAAATGAAAGGAAAAAGGCACAAGAAACAGATATATAGACTAGACACAGAAACTCACTTTTTTATACTCAGGAATCCTATAAAAACACAAATCAATAAGCATAATATATAAACAAGGAATCTGGAAGGCAGAGAGAAGAGAAGAAGAAAAAGGAGAAGAAGAAAGAAACAGAGAGAGAGAAAACAGTGAACAAATATACAAAAAGCAAGCCCTGGCATATTATTCTGAAATACGGAACCTTCATTAATCCCATTGAGTTCATTTTCTGTTGTCTATCTAATACTGGATATGCAGCTGAGTCTTAAAAGTCGTTTTGTTTTCCCACAAAAATCCCTTAGAGAAAACTAGATTTTCACTTGCATGTGGTTATCAACTGGGAATAGATTCAGGATTAGAAATTGATCAGGTGTCTACTTTTTCTTTCAGTTCTTGAACCTCTTCTAGTGCAAGCCCTTGTAGGCTCTGAGTATGTTACCTCATTCTCTGTAAATTTACATTTGTATATTGATCTGTGCTACTTGGGAAGGTAACTCAGTCTCGGGTCTGCAGATTGAAAAGACATAGATGCTTGGGTCATTCATTTAAGGAGAATGTCACTTTTTTGAATCACTATCTCAGTTTAAATATGATATGGGGCTGCTTTTGTTGGGAATCACAGTGGAAGTTTTCTAGGTGGCTAGAGATGCAATTATCAATGGATACAAAAAGTGGAAATAGGCCGTTCTATCATATCAGACCATGATGGTTTAAAGATAGAGTTCAACAACATCAAAAATCACAGAAACATAGCAACTCACGGAAACTAAACATCACTCAGCTGCACCACCTCTGGGTCAAGGAAATAAATAAGAAAGAAATCAAAGACGTCCTAGAATTTAAGAAAAATGAATCCACAAAATAATCAAACTTATGAGACACAGTGAAGGCAATCTTGAGAGGAAAATTCATAGCATTAGATGTATATATGAAAAAAACCTAGAAAAATCCGAAACTAGAGAACTATCAGAACAGCTGAAAGCCCTAGAACAATTAGAAGCAAACTCACCTAGAAGGAGTAGAAGGCAGGAAATAATCAAACTTAGAGCAGAAATCAGTAAAATTGAAACAAAAACAACATTACAAAGAATCAAAGAGCTGTTTCTTTGAAAAGTCAACAAGATAGATAAACCCTTCTCCAAACTGAACAAAAGCAGGGAGAAAGAGTATCCAAATCAACAAAATAAGAAATGAAAATGGGGACATAACAATAGACCACCAGGAAATCCAGAGAATTATCAAGTCATACTTTGTTTTTTTTTTTTTCTTCTTCATTTATTTTGTATTTATCAAAAAAAAAAACAGTAAATTGAATTCAAAATGCTGAAAAGTTAACAATAACTATAAAGAAGATAAAAATCATAAGCATGACTTATCAAGGGTGATAATGCAAAAAAGATTGCTACACATATATTTACTTTGTGTTCAGCTTTCCCTCTGAATTTTTTATTTCCCATCCCTGTATATCCTTATTCAAGGTCCCTTCCCCCTCCCACCACATCAGGTCATTTTTCTTCTCCACAACTCCCCATCCCCTCCCTGGGCAGGGAGCAGACAGTCTGCTTGGATCAGGCTCCACTCCTGGCCAAATCCAGATTTGCCCCCCCCCTCGCTCAAGAGTGAGTCAGGTGTTCCTATAGTTGGAGTAGGGTCTGAAGGGTCAGTCCAGGGTGTTTCTGATCCCAAGCTGTTCAGTGGTTGTGGTTTGCCGCTTGGGCATGCTTGACTTTTTTTCTTGTTTGTTTGTTTAGAGACCACTAATGAGTGAGTATATCCCCTACTTATCTTTCTGAGATTGTGATACCTCGCTCAGGAGGATATTCTCCAAATCCATCCATTTGCCTGCGAATTTTAGGATATTAATTTTTCTTACTGCTGAGTAGTATTCCATTGTGTAGATGTACCACAGTTTGTTAATCCATTCTTCAGTTGAGGGACATCTAGGTTGTTTCCAGGTTCTTGCTATTACAAATAATGCTGCTATGAACATAGTTGAGCTAATACCTTTGGAGTGTGAATGTGCCTCTTTAGGGTATACACCCAGAAGTGGTATTGCTGGG
>PVIH01014900.1:0-27293 GCA_004025045.1 Sigmodon hispidus
AGTTGAGGGACATCTAGGTTGTTTCCAGGTTCTTGCTATTACAAATAATGCTGCTATGAACATAGTTGAGCTAATACCTTTGGAGTGTGAATGTGCCTCTTTAGGGTATACACCCAGAAGTGGTATTGCTGGGTCCTTGGGGAGATTGATTCTCAGTTTTCTGAGAAACCTCCATATTGCATTCCAAAGTGGCTGAACAAGCTTACACTCCAACCAACAATAAGATAAAAGGCACAGATAACAGCCTATGTTGGAGAGGATGCGGAGCAAGGGGAACAATCCTCTATTGTTGGTGGGAGTGTAAACATATATTTCTAAATATGTATGCATTTTGAATTCTAAACGAATTAATACAAGTTTTTGCCACTCTTTTTAACAAGTAATATTCTATTGTGTAAATGTACCATATTTTCTTTATTCATTCTTTGGTTGAGGAAAATCTAGGTTGTTTCCAAGTTCTGGCAATTACAAATAAAGCCCAGAGTTAATCAAGTGTCCTTGTGGTATTATTAAGAATCTACTGGATATATGACCTAAGAGTGATATAGCTGGGTCTTGAGGTAAATTGATTCCTAATTTTCTAAGAAACCACCATATTGATTTCCAAAATGGCTGTACAAGTTTACACTCCCATCAGCAGTGGAGGAGTGTTCCCCTTGCTCCATATCCTCATCCCCATGAGCTTTCAATTGTGTTTTTGATTTAAACCATTTTCACAAGTATAAGAATTTTTAACAACAAGGCAAAGGACATGGTAAAAATAAGACAAAAATGGCAGCCAAAAGAATGGAAAAAGATTTTTACAAACCTCACATCTGATTCAGGGTTGATTTCCAAAATATCAATAAACTAGATATCAATAAACCAAATAATCCAATTAAAAATAAATTAATTTTATTTAAATTTTTGAGTTTAATACATTTAAACAATAAATAAAATTTTTTTGAGAGTTTCACTATATAGCACCACTGTGTAAGTTAGACTGTCCTCAAACACATAAACCTCTTGCCTCAGTCTCCCAAACACTATAATAGGCCTATGCCTCCATGACTGTATTGATTTCATTTTGCTTTACTTACTCTTAAGTTTCTTCTATTGTGTCTAATTTATTATTATTTTATTATGAATAAAGTCAAATTTTTTATCCATGAATCCCCTTGCTCAAACTCCCTTCCTCCTGCTGCCCCTTCCAGTCACTTTCTCTTCTCCACATCACTTTATCTCCTCCCCAACAAGGGCAGGAGGTCCCAAGGTCCCAAAATTATGGCTTATGAAAGTAGACAGAGGAAATATTGTGGATTTAAAACTATAGAGACACAAAGGGAGAGGAATGCTAAGATTTTCAAGTTGCGTTTGTGGTTACACTAGGCCCAAAGGTCTCTTTAGCCTTGTTGAAGTGCACTTACAACCCCGATTTTAAACTAAGTTAGAGAGATTGAAGAACAGGCAAATTCTTGTTTTTATTATTTTCCTGTATGCCAGTACAAATTCCTTCCTTGCCAGCATATAGAGAAACAAATTTTGAAAGATAGCTCTGAATTGCATGACTTCTCTAAGAGTAAGTTTAACTGCAAGCCCAGCTTTCATCACCTTGACAACTCATTGTGCAGCTCTAGTGTTTTCCCTTCACTTGCCATAGCAATCTCCCCTTGTTTATACTTCTAATTTCTTCCATGGTTTAAGAGCTACTTGTTGCAAAAGCTTGTAACTGCCATCTACTGGTCACAGGATTTTAGTGCAGGCTATAGTTGTGAATGAGCAAGCTTGTTTATTGTCCATCCTTATGAGGAGATTCTATCCTTTGATTTCACAGCTCAAAGTGTTTCCTGAAAAGGGTAGATTTCCTCTCTGTCAAGGATAATTTTCATAGCATATGGAACTAGGGGAGTTTTAACTGCAGTTATCAAATTAAAATTTTAGTTTATCAAATTGAAGTTTTAGTAAGCCTCACCAAGAGGGGAGGGAATCCAGGTCAATTCACTGAAGTCCTTCTCCCACAGGAAGTATTTAATGTGTGTGTGTGAGTAAATGTCTTTTGAACTGTCCCCTTGTATTAGGACAAAATGTTCCCCTTTTGTTTCCATCAATGCTGACTGGTTATCCCAATAACTGCCCCAAGCAAGGCCTGTCTGTAATGCCTTGCTCACTAATTCATTTCCAACTGGCTGCTAGGTTACTTTTATTGAAGTTGAGTTCATTGTTGATATTAAAACATTTGAAAAGTCTCCACTGACTTCATGAACTTCCAAAATAATGTTCAAAACCATCCTTTGTCCTCCACATCTCTTCTTCCTTAAATTTGAACATTTCCTAGTTTACTCATTTCATGTCTCTTTTGTAACTTTCACAGTCAAAGTGAATAACCGATTCCCAAAATATGTCCATTTCCTTGTCTCTGTCCCAAAGATTCAGAATTGAGCTCCACTTTTCATTCTGCACTTTGCAGAGTTGATCCATTCACATGCTTGTGGGCTGCTTTTCCTCTTAAGTCTGGTTTGTCAGCAAAACATAAAAAAATCCTCAGCCTCTGAAGCCCCAATTTCTCTTTTTTCTTAATGCTTTTCCCCCCATGTTTTCTACCTTGTATCTTGTTATTTGTGTGCACACTCCTTACACCTACAAAATTTTAAGCTTCATGAACACAATAACAAATACAAATATTTTATTGGACAGTAGTACAGGTCAGAGTCTTTTCAGGATAATATAAGATTGATCTATAAACTATAGTAGTGGCCAGCTAAGGATTCACTTCTATCTGAGAGTGTTTCTGCTAGTTCAAAACACTTTCATATACCCAGTGTTGTTTCAAAAATATTTAATTTTAGAAGTCCTATTGCCCAAATGTTTTCTTAACCTACTGCTTTTTAAGATTTTATTTTATGTAATTATCTTCTTTTGAAAAAAGAAAACTTGGAAGAAGGTAATAATCAGCCATTCTACCAATTCTGCCTTTGTCACTCCATAGCTATGTGACTTTGGGCATATTAACATTTGTCTGCTTCAGTTTCTTCATCTACATTATAGGATTAATAATATATCTATTTCATATGATGTTTGATATTATGTAAATTAATGTAAATACATATAACAATATCTGAAGCAACAAGCATTATAAACCTGGTAGCTGTAGTTATTTACAGAATAAACAGGCATCCAAACAGCTTTTTATCTAGTCCTCAAAAATGACTCTATGAAGCAAGAGTTATTATTATTGCTATATTTGTTTAGCTAGCATAGACAACAGTTATAGAAATTTACTATTCTAAAGACACATAACAGTAGGTCATGTATTTCTATATCAATTAAAATATATTTGAAATAAGAAAAAATAAAAAGTAAACAAGTAGTAAGTTTCCCACAGAGTAAATTTGAAGGAGACCTTGTTCCAAACTCCTTTATACATACTTTAGTGATACAAGTTAATATCACTGTTATTATTTCCTTTTGTGAGTTAAACATTGTCTTTTTACTCCTGGAAGGAATAAACAACTTAGCACAAAAGAGCTTTTAACCATTCCTTAACATCAGTAAAAATGCCTGAAAGAGAAATCTTCAAAGGGATCCCTTTTTTTCCTCAGGCAAACTCTAGCATATTCCAGTCCACTCAGAAAATTTGTTCTAACCCACTCTAACTTGAGATTACCTTAACTTGAAAACTTTTCATTTTATAGATTAAAAATAGTGCTTTGCATAAAGTGCTATGATGAGGAAGTGACATAGATGGGGTTTGAAATTAAGGCCTACCATACTTATGCCAACCTTGCCTGACTATCAAATAGTTTCTTTTATCTTTTTCTTTTTTTATATTTATATTTACTGTTTGGTGTTTTTACATCATGCACCCCATGAAACTCAGATATTAGACCTCTCAGTATCATGCCCACTCTTATGATCTCCCCAAATAGTTTCTTAAACCATACATACTTTTAAAATCCAATGATCTTCCTGTTTGGTTCCCTAATCAAATATTAAGTGACACATTGCTAGGAACTTTGGTATCCATATCTTGATCAGATCAAATTCTCAAGAAGTGACAGTCCCTATATGAATACACACATCTCTATTAGAAAGCATTTCCGATGGAGAGAATATAAGCAGGCTATCCAGGAAGAAAATAGGCAAAATGTAGTAGTGCCTGCTTGGTTCTTTCCCTCTCCCCTCCTACCTCTGTCACTCTTCTGCTTTACAAAATACCAATGATGCCAAACTTTGAGTTTCCTGACTTTTCTTTTGAAAAATAGTCTTAAAGTTCTTAAACATTATTCTAGAAAAGATTTGGGGTATCCAATTTCTTCATTTATAGCATGTGGGCCTCATTATATAGTTTTCTCCTCAGGCATATGGAATTATATTGCAATGAGACAGAGGTCAAAGTACCCCTTTTCATTCATTTTTTTAGATGAGTGGAATCAAGGGGAGTGGTAATGTAATTCTCATAGAAAATAGCAACTAAAGAGAGAAAACTTTTAAATGATCAATTATCTAGCAGGATAGCAATAGAAAGCATATAGTCATTTTTGTGTGTGTTTCCCAGCATCAAGGGAACGATGGCAAGCAGATGTTGACCTTCACAGGTCTGAGCTAGATGGATTTCATGACTGTTCCACTTCTCTGTGCCTCACGTTAATCTACTCCCTAACATTAATCAATGTTTAGAAGCATCCTGTATCACTACTGCACAACTAAGTTTGGTGATTTACTGTCTGATTCTTTCAGCTCTTGTTTTCCTTTTGTTTGTGTTTCACATGGGGTTAAAGAGGTCAGTTACCCCAGGAGCTGGGAGTAGTTGGCATTGTAGCTTCCATTTGTTGCTGTCAGTCCTTAGCTGCCTGTCTTCACAGACTTGCAGGATGTTTCTGTTCACCAACAAGAAGATAAGATGGTAATTGATTTGTAGGGGCCCTATTTTCCATTCTGTTAGGTCACCTACTAGTGTTTCTATTTCTCATTGAAGAGATTTCAATTAACACACCATGAGAGTGACAAACTTTCCACTGTTCAATATAGTTACCAGCTGTCTTGAGATCTCTGGAGTCTCTTGACCCTGGCTACCCAGAATGCTCAGATACTGGGAAGACTCTTTCAAGTTTTTCTTTTTCTCTCAATTTTGTTTATTTACATATCTAATAGAAAATCAATTCATTCAGAAAAACTATACATGTATATATATGTACACACACATGCAGACATATATACATATATATCAAAAGTATATATTAATTGAATGAAATGAGGAAATACTGAGTTCCTTTCTATTTAAAGCAAAAACAAAACTCTGAAAACAACTCAGTGAATGTTACATTATCCTCAAACAATAAGCTAAACAATGTGTGTCTGATTACTGATACACATATTTCTGTTTTCTAACTGCTGCCAAAAGAAGTTCATAGAACTGTTTCCTCTTATTTCCAAAGATCTTTACAAGTAATAAACGTGGTGTGTGTGTGTGTGTGTGTGTGTGTGTGTGTGTGTGTGTACTGTATCCAAATAGATTTTAAAAAAAATGCATTGAAAAACCTACATGTTTTGACACCTACATCTGAAATTCTCAGAATTTCCTTTTAAAGGAGTGTTTTTTCAAACAGCAGCCTACATATTTTGTGGGCAAATAGATGTAATACTAATATTTAAGAGAAAGAAAAGATTAGAAACCAGTTTTGACTCATAGACTCCACTAATCCAGATCATCATGTTTTATCAGTTTCTGTCTGTAAACATATATAGGATTGCACATATTTTCAATAGTAAAATGTTCTGTGAATGAGCAGAAGGTAGAAATCACATTTGCTACATTTTTGAAGTACTCATCAACGCCTTCCTCTGAGTTATTTTGTCAACAAATTTGAGTTTAAAGAGAAGGATGCCATCAGTATTTACACTTAAATCTTAAGATTAGTTATTTTCATAGATGATAAACTGAAAGAAATATAAGTTTAGATGCCATTACACACATTTTGAAAAAGTAGAATGAAAGCCGGAATCAGAGGTTACTGTATCAGCTCTCTGTTTCCAGCTGTATGGCCCTACTGCAAGAAAATGTGACTTGTTGCTCTAGCCGGTCCCTAAAGTTAGAGATGGAAATCTAACACTTTTTTTCTTTCAGATAAACTAAAAACTTAAAAAATGTAATCATTTTTCTGATACTCTTGCTAAACCACTTGAGGGAGGCTATAAATTATGACTCCCTTACTCTAAATATTATAGTGTGGATTTCCAAAGAATAACCACAGAATCTTATGAAACAATGGTACAGTTATCAAACTGAGAACTTGAACCACTTATATAATTCTGTTCTTCCATGTATAGTTCATTTTCAAAACCTGCAAACTGCAAGAAGAGTAAGTCCTTTTACATGGCCTAGAGTGAAAGAGGAACATGTTTAAGATAGAGGAGGGGATACTGCCATTTCGAGGAGCTAGTGAATTTCAGGATCTTCAGTTGCATTTCAGTTACTCAGTTCAAATGTTCCCTACCATACAATGACCTGAACAGTTGTTGCTTTCTCTCTTTTTCTGCCTTTCTCCCCCTTTTGCACCAACTGGAGCAAGATTCTTTAGAAAGGAAAGGGGCAACTGTTCATAAAGTAACTTGAGCCGATGAAACAAAGCAGACCCCAATCCCAAGTTGAGCTTGGATACATAAATTAGAATCAATGGGGGAAAGAAAATAGTAATAAAAAATAATCTCAAAGTTGGTTGGGAAGAAATTGGAAGTTGGAATGGTGGTAAATGGAGAAGTTGAGGAAAGTGAATATGCTTAAAATACATTGTAGAATATTTACAAAGAATCAATAAAAGTAATTTTTAAAAATCTAGCAGCGGAGCTGGGGAGATGGCTCCACACACAAAGCACACGCTAAGCAAGCATGAGGAAACTAGAATCCATGTAAACTGTAACTCTAGTACTCATACCACAGAATAAAAAATACGGTTTAAAAAAGACCAGGATGGTATTAAACTTATGATGCTCATTCCTCTGCTTCTTCAGGATATCTTACCAACAAGCAGTATGAGGAGGTACCAAGTAAGTTTCCAAAGATGAGAGGAGGGGAACCAACAGTCCTAACAAGCTACAACACCTATGAAGCACATCAATGACCAGCATGACCTAATGACCCCAATGTTGAGGCAGGGGCACATATATCTTAGGAGTTACCAATGACTCTCTAATTGGACTTAAGACACTATCAATAAGAAAGAAACCATTCCTGATACTAGAAGCCTAGAGAACTATCCAGGGATAGTGAAGTCACTAATTTACTAAACCAGCCTACTCCCTAACAGCTATAAACATCTGTCCTTATATCCACAGGTAAGAGTAAACTTTACCGCTCATCTAGGAAATTTCTTTTTGCAACAGATGGAGACCACAGAAAACATCAGCCCATCAAACTGCACAGTGTTGATCCTAGTCCAAATGCATACATCTACAAAACACTGCCACACTGAAGACTCAGGAGACATCACAGGAGAGCAAGTGGAAAATATTTTTAAGAGCCAAAGAATCAAAGAATTTGCTGTGAGATTGTGTTTTCTAGTAATATTAGAAGCAATACCCATAAAGCCTTACCAACATGAGTTCCCAAATGTGAGCTGAACAAGGATGACACCAAGAGACATGGCAAAATGGATGGGGACATACCCAAGAAGCCTCAACCCTACACAAAGAACTATAGGTAACTGAGGGAACCTGGGAGAAGAGGAGGTGGTCTTTCCCAGGGAAGAGCACACCAATTGGTTATCTAGTTCCAAATGGTCAGCCATGAAAACATACAAGCAAGTATTATTATATGGTCTGATCACGTTATGTTCAGGCATCTGTATACACACAGACATATATCAATGCATATACTAATAATTAGTGTGAAAAGAGACCATGAATTTGAAGGAGAGTAGTGAGGAGGTATATGGAACCATCTGGAGGGAAGAAAGGGAGTAATGTTTAAAAGTATTTATTTAAAAAATAAAATAAAAGGAAAATTGCAGAAAGAAAGAGAGAGAAAAGAAAGACAAAGAAAGAGAGAAAGAAAGAAAGAAAGAAAGAGGGAAGAAGGCAGAGACAGAACAGTCCTATAGCTCACCACAGGCTAGCTAATCTGACCTATGCAGAGGCAAACAAAACAAGAAAGTGACTTTATTTAAATAAGGAAAAGATGAGGACCAAAACCTCAGGTTTTCTTTTGCCCTCCATACTCATGCCATGGCACATGTGTACCTGTACTCACATAGCCCAACATAGCAACATCCTCAGCTTCCAACCATAAAAACAGTAAGTTTAAGCAGCAAAGAGTGAATGCTTCAAATTCAATGGCTGCCAGTCTTTCATAAATGTAAATGACTAGAGAGAAAAAAATTTGAGAGAAATAATTACACAACAGCGACATTTGTTAAAATGCTAAAGTCCTCAGAAATCAACACTGCCTGATAAAGAGCTAGTATGATAGGATCTGGGGAACCAATTGCCTACCAGCAATATATTTTAAATTCAGGTAGGCTGTGGAGATCCTTGAAATATCTATGGTGATGTTTATAAACCAAAAAAGACCAAGGAGGATATACTCTAAGAGTGTGTCTATATATGGTTGGGAACAAGATGTGGATGTCAGCTGCTCCTCTTCAGTACCATCTCTTATATATTTGAAGCCATAATGGCTGAACATGTTTATAAATCTGATGAAATTATAAATTTAGATATCCACGTAAGAAGTTCAAGAAATCCAACTATAAGAAACATCAAAAAATAATGCTGAAAAGTAAACATGTGATAAAGGATATAAGTCTTAAAACCAAAGAGAACAAAAGACTCTATATCCAGAGGCAAAAAGATGAGGATAACAATGGTTGTCTTTTCAGGAGCAATATATAAATAGAATCACACTGTAGCAAAACTTTAGAGTGAAAAAGCAAAAGCACTGTCAATTTGTAATATCATACTAACTCAAATATTTTTCAAAATTAAGCATGCAATACTTTAATCCAAGGAAGAATGGAAACACTCCATCACCAGAACGTTAGCAATGCTAAAGGAAGTACTTAATTATAAGGAAAATGGTATCCAAAGAAAATCTAAATATGCACAAATACAAAACATTCATAATTTAGTCACAGTAAGGTGATCTATATACATAAGTGTGTATGCACAAAATTAAAATTGTCTAAATCTTTTCCAAATATGGTAGCACACTCAGAAAAAGATTAAGACATAATATGCTTATTAGATAGCAAAATGCAAAATGACAGGAGAAATGGAAGTTATATATGTTTCAGGTAGTTTCTACCTCTAGCTAATTACTCTACATCACTGTAGAAAATGTTCGATTACTCTAAATGAATCCAAACAAAAATGAAAACAAATGGAAAATAGGAGGATCAATTTAATGTTAAATATACTGCTAACTTTTAACTCTCTCCCCTTGTTTAATGACATTAATCATACCAATTAAGAATAGTCTAATTGTCCCCAATAAAATGGAAACTGTCAAGAATGGATAAATAAAAGTAAAATGTAAGTTGCTACTACCTATAAAATGCTCATCTCACATATGTAGTAAGAAATAATGTAAGCTATAAAATGATGAAAATAGAAATGCAATAGTATCATTAATTAAATAAAAACTGAGGTGATAAATATCATTTTTCCCTTTTTTAATTTAAGAAGTTTTTTTTCCCTTTTACATACTCTCCACAGGAGGGAGGATAATTAATATCTTACAAGCCATGTTTAAAAATGGAGAAGTGATAAATACATATCATTCCATAAAATTTAAAAAATAAACAAAGCCTTTAAATGTTACAAAGCCAGTGAAACCCTGATATTACTCATAGTATTTCTTTTTCCTTTTTTAAAGCTTTTTTCATGTATATATTTATTATTTTGTGTGTTTCAATTTCCAGTTTTATTGAAGTAGGTCTTCCCTCCTTTTTTTTTAGTTTAATTTGGTTAAGAATTTGCCATTTGTGTTTAATCCTTAAAAAATAAAGAAAAAAATGGAGAAGTGGTGTCTTCACAACAGTCACTTGAATATGTCAATAAACAGTGGACAATTTTGAATGTAAGCAATTGTCAAGGCTCATACAGTTCTAGCAATCCACTGAAAGCAAATTAAGTTTTAAAAAGTGTCAATACATTCTTGTGTGTGTTCTCAGCATGGTCAATTATAAGCTACTTAAAGTCAACCAGGTCACAAATCTGCTGACAATTTAATCAGCAGGATCTTCCAAGCCAGTTCTGCATCCCACTGGTTCCATGTGATCACAGTATTCATTATATTTCTGCTAAGTGACTCTTTGAAAGCAAACACACTTAACATCGCACTTTAGAGTTTAAATACTGAAAAATTAAAAGTCAAAATATCCAGGGGAGAGAGAAAGCATCATGTTGTAACTTTGAGAAAAAGAAAAAGATTTCTGGCAGCATTCTATAATTTTCTTTGATTTGTTAAATAATTAAGCCTTTTGCATTAATATAATAAATATGATATTTGCTGTCTGAATGACTGAAATCTGATAGAACATTAACATTTGATCAAGGAAACTGTGTATGCGTGCATAAAAAGTGAGTATAGGTCTTTGGGGATTTTCAAAGTAATTCTCTGTTAAAAGTTTGAAGAGAAAGTTAGTGTTTAGCTGTCATGGATTTTATCAACTTCCAGGTCATATCAATTCGTCTCAGTCTTTTCTAACAGGGTGGAACTAATGTATAACACTGATGGAGGGCAAAATAAGGTTTCCCTTGATATATGTTAAAGGAAATCTTGACAGATGTTGACTCTTCAATTATTTATTAATTACTTTTCAACTTTTTAGTATGTAGGGCAAAGAGAAAGATGTGGGTGACTTTTTTCTTTTAAAATTATTAATTTTATGTGTGAAATCAGGTAATGACATTTGAAGATAATGATAAATTTCTAGAACCATATCTTAAAAATCAAGATCATTTCTCATAAATAAAACTTTTAAGAGTCCACACACAACTTCTGCATGGGCAGTTACTTCATCAGTTCCTTTGACATAATGCTTGACTTAATTTTAAAAATAAAGTATACTATCCCCCATTCAATTTATTATTCTTATTATATTATTTTTATCACCAAAATATGTGTGTGTGCATGCAGGCATGCGCGTGTAGAGATGACAACAACTTTGATGGGTTGGTTCTCTTCTTCCCTTATGCAGGTTCCAGGAATCAAATTCAGGTCATCAAGCTTGCACTATATGTTCTCTGTACCTGCTGAGCTACCTCATTGTCTACCCCTGCTTTATTCCCCAAATTTTGAATCACTCAAACTATTGTTAAAACAAGCACACAAAAACTATTTTATCGGGAAGCTAAATAGTCAAAGATGTGTTCTGAGATGCAAATTTTCTGTTTAGTGTTAGAAAATAAGTAGTAGTTTGAACTCGATGTGAAAGGTCCCTAAGCACAAACTATAAGAAGTATGCCCCATTCAGTTCTCAGTTCATGATTCCCACACTTCTGATTCAGAGAAACTGTACAGTGCACTGCGAAATCTTAACTGATCACATGAACAACAAGGCTTCTAAAAATCAATTCCTGCAGTTTAATGACTCATGCCAAGTCAAGCACTGTGTTTACAGCCAGGGACATAGAGAGCTTGAATAATAGAGGAAACAGGGACAGAGGAAGGTACAGAATGTGAAATGGCAGCAAAAGCCTGGGACCCAAGATCAGATGTTATCTTTAAATCACTTCTTAGCTACGTGACTATTTTCTGGTGACTTTGAGTATTCTATTTCCTCTATAACTTCCATTTGTACCCTATAAACAATGAAGGTGTTAGATGAATAACAGCTAAAGACCTTTCCAGCTGAGGATTAGATACCTCCAGGAAATTTCTTTAATTCTAACAGTGATGCTTTATCTTTACCTTCAGAGGAATATGACTTCATAATCCCTTTTACCTACAGGGTTTAGTTCACATTTCAAAGTACACACTTGGGATTTTATATTATTTGATTCTAGAAAAAATATTCTTAAATAGCAGAGTATCTTTGTTCTAAGTTGATAGGTGCAGAAGAAGAGGCTCAGAGTCTTACACTGATCAATTAATGCTTTATGGAAACCTGTCCTCAAGTGTTCCTCTAGGAACTAATATGTTAGGTAATGTAATAATTCATATTTTACAAATGAAGATGTCAAAACTCAAAGAAATTTCTATTGGTGTTAAGAAATACTGTGAACAAAAAGGAATTTAGGGAGGTAAGCATTTATTTGGCTACATTTCCACATCATTATTCTTTATCAAAGAAGGTGAGGAGAGGAACGCAAATAGTGCAGGAACCTGAAGGCAGGAGGTAGAGAGGCCATAGAGGAAAGCTGCTTACAGGCTTGTTCCTTATGGCTTGCTCAGCCTGTTTTCTTAAAGAACAGAGGACCACCAGCCCAGGGATGGCACCAACCACTACAGGCTGGGCCCTCCTTCATCAAGCACTAATAAAGAAAATGCCTTACACAGAAATTGTAATAGTGGCCAAGCAATGAGTGGTCCAGCTTGAGACCCATACCATGAAATGGAGCTGATGCCTGATGGCCAGGAACTAGAGCTGTGATATCCTAGATACCTATAATAGAACCAAACATTGGTGCCCAAAAGGTCAATGAAATGATTCCAATTAAATAAATTATATTCTGCTATACTCATAGATTGGTGTCTAGACCAATTGTCATCAGAGGAGCTTCACCAAGCAAGTAATGGAAACAGATGCATAGTCCTACAGCTACATTAGATGGATATCGTTGATTCCTTTGGAAGAGGGTTATGAAAGATTATAGGAGCCAGAGGAGTCAAGGACACAAGAAAACCCAGAGAATCAACTAACCTGGGATCACAGGGGCTCACAGTTTGAACTGGCAATCAGGGTGCTGGCAAGGGACTGACCTAGGCCCTTTGCATATATGTGACACCTGTATAGTTTGACCTTTTTGTGGGATTCCTAACAGTGGGAGTGGCTGGCTTTTGTGATCCTATTTCTCATACTGGCTTGTCTAATCTAGCCTTAATAGGAGAGAAGGTGCCTAGTTTCACTGCAACTTGGTATATCCTGGCTGTTTGACAGCTAGGGAGGCCTGTAAATTTTTTGACAAGAAATGGAGTACATAGAGGTGGGAGAGGAAAGGTGAGGGTAGGAACTTGGAGGAGAGGGGGCGCAGAAACTGCCTCCATATGCAGAGCTTCATAATCCCACAGAAAAGGAAGAGGATGAGTTGTAGGAGTCAGAGGAATGGAGGACACCAGGAGAATATGGCTAACCCACAAAATCAACTAAGAAGGGCTCACAGAGATTGAAGCAGCAACCATGGAGCCTGCATATGTGTGCATTAGGCCCTCTGAATCTATGCTGTGATTGTTTAGCTTGGGATTTTTGTGGGACTCCTAACAGTGGGAGTGGAGATGTCTCTGACTCTTTTGCCTTGGTCTTGTTTGGTTCTACTCTAGTCCTCTGAGCTATCCAGCTTCTGGATCATAGCCATCCAGGCAGTGTCAGGCATAGGCTCTCTCTGGTAGCTTAAGCCTCAAGTTAGACAAGTCATGGATTGGCCACTCTCACAAGTTCTAAATCGACATTGTCCCAGCACTCCTTGTTTAAAGAAAACTTAAACATATTTTGGGCAGGCACATATTTGGAAATATTATAAACATGAATTTCATTGTCTTCTGGCATCTCCATCTCTACTAGGCCACAAAATGCAATGAAGCTAGACTTATTGCCATTGGTTCTACTCTCTGAAATGTAAAGAGGTAAAAAAGTGTTTTCTGGAGTAGATGTTTATGATCCCTACTGGTCAGGGGTGAATATTTCGAAGGTGTTGTCCTTGAGATTTATATCTAATTGCTGTAATTTTGATTGAGGATTTTGTTTTAAATTATTTTACAGATTATGATCACATCATTTCTCCTTCCTCCCTCCAAACCCTCCCATAGATCTCCTCCTTGCTTTCTTTCAAATTCATGACCTCTGTTTTTAATTAATTCTTTTAATCTACACAAACACTTGGAAGCAACTAAAGAATGCTAAGAACAGGAATAATAGCCTTTCCCAGGAAGAGCACACCAATTGGTTATCCAATATCAAAAGGTCAGCCCTGAAAACACACATACAAGTGATAGTATATGGACTCATTATGCTGCACTTACATATTTATGAATATGCACACACATATGTACTTGTATTTTTAGAAATATATCTCCCACAGAATTTTTAAGCTTCACAACTGTAATGTATAGCCAAGCTTCAGAACAAATGTTCTCAGTCCAGATTGATCCTGAAATCAGTGGAGAATCTTTAAAGGTTAGCAAAATGTACAACTTCAAGATATTTTAGTAGCAATTGGTGTGAGGTATAACCTCAACTTTTATAATTTTTAATTTATAATTAAGACAAAGTTTTCCTATGTAGCCTTGATTGGCCTGGATCTCAGTAGGTAGACCAGGCCAGCCTTGAACTCAGAAATACTCCTGCCTCTGCCTCTGAAGTACTGGGGTTAATGGCCTCAAGCAATGTTATTGTTCATTGTCATAGAAAATCATGGATCTAGTCACAATAACTAAGTTGTACTATATACTTTATCACAGATTCTAAGTTATACTGCAAAGGTATAACATCTTAAATATAATTCTTTCTATTGAAAATGAGAAAACACAGCTGGGGATGTTACTCTGTGTTAGAAAACTTATCTAGTATATAAAGACCTTGAGTTCAAATCCCATCACTATGGAAGCATTTGGTAAACTAAGTCTTATTAAATCATTAATTATCAAACTTTAAAATGTACCAGAATATTATGTGGGACTGTTAAAAGACTGTCCCTTTCCATCCATACATTAGGTCTTTAATGGGATTGGTGGTGTTTTCTTTTTCATTCTTTACTTTTTTCCTCCTTTTGAGACAGGTCTTTTGATATAATACAAGCCAGCTAAGAACTCATCATGAAGCCCTGGCTGGTATCTAACTCTGACTTTTCCTGTTTCAGCTTCTCAAATCTTGAGATTACAAGTATTTACAACTCACTATACCTGGCTTAACAATAATATGCTTTCACAGCAATTTTCTTAGGTAATCCTAATAGTGCCATTTTTAGCAGTACACTTGAAGAAATCTTGGTAAAACGTGGCAAATACACACTCAGTTAGTATTAGAGAAATCTGAGTTTTATATAAATGAATAGTGATTATAATGGAGAAAAATACGCATAAAAATTTCTTACCATGAAAAAATAGAATAAGTTAATAAAACTACAAAAATATTTATTCACATTTATTCTGAGTGCACATGTTCACGCAACACATGTGCATAGAAACCCACAGACATTAAAAGAGTGGGTCTGCTATCCTGAGACTGGAGTTACAGAAGGTTGTTTATGTGGATGCTGAATCCCAAACCCATGTTCTCTGAAAGAGCAGCTAGTGCTCTTTACTGCTGAGTCATCTCTCCAGGTCCCATTAGAATTTTAAAAAGGGACCATTTTTCAGTTAATCTTGAAATCATTAGCAACAAGTTCCAATAATTCACAGAAAGCTGTCAAGCTTGTTTCTGTTTATCTATCATTCTTTGCTTTCTCCAAATAATTCATATGCTTCTTCCTAAGAATTACCTAAACTCTACAGCAAACTCACTTTTTCTCAAGGTTACCTTTTCTATCTCCTATTCTTTCTTCTCTATGCTTTACTCCTGAGTAATCAATTAAACTAGGTAAAGTAAAATGGCCTATAATGCTACCTAAAATGGTTCACAGGCAACAAGATGAATTTTAGGCATTAATACACACAAAAAACTCAAGAAACTAGAGCCCAAAGCCCTAAATAATGCAATTAAAAAATGGAGTGCAGAACTAAAAAGGGATTTCTCATCAGAATTACAAATAGCTGAAGGACACTTGAAAAACTGCTCAACATCCTTAGCCATCAGAGAAATACAAATCAAAACAACTTTGAGATACCTTTACACCTGTCAAAATGGCTAAGATAAAAGACACAGATGACAGCCTATGCTGGAGAGGTTGTGGAGCAAGGGTAACACTCCTCCATTGTTGGTGAGAGTATAAGCTTGTTCAGCCACTCTGGAATGCTGTATGGCAGTTTCTCAGAAAACTGGAAATCAATCTCCCCAAGGACCCAGCAATACCACTATTGGGCATATACCCTAACAACGCACATTTGCACCCCAAAAACATTAGCCCAATTATGTTCATAGCAGCATTATTTGTGATAGTAAGAACCTGGAAACAACCTAGATTCCTCTCAACTGAGGAATGGATTAACAAATTGTGGTACGTCTACACGATGGAGTACTACTCAGCAGTAAGAAAAAAATGATATCCTAAAATTTGCAGGCAAATGGATGTATTTGGAGAATATCCTCCTGAGCGAGGTCTCACAAACCCAGAGGAAAAGCAGGGGTTATACTCACTCACTAGTGGACCTTATGTCATCGAAAGAGGGGAATTTTTTAGCATGAATGTCTTGGATCTTCAGCTTTCCTTACAACGATATTATTTGGATCCAGTATCTATCTGCATTTGGTCTCCTATAATTCCACTGAGTTTGCTACTGTGCCATCCACTTCTAAGAATTAAATACAATGAATAAATGAGAAAAAGAAAAGTTAAATGTCAGAAACTTTAATAAGTCACAGAATTCTGGCCCCAACTCCCAGACCAGTCAAAGAGAGTAAGGAGGAATTATATAAGCAAAGAGGTCAATATCATGATGGGGAAATCCACAGAGATAGTTGAGCTACTGGGAACTCATGGGCTCTGGACTGGCAGTTGGAACCCTGCATGTGACTGAACTAGGCACTCCGAATGTGGAAGACAGTGTGTGACTTGGGCAGATTGTGGGGCCTCTGACAGTGGGACCAGAATTTATCTCTAGTGCATGAACTGGCTTTTTGGAGCCCATTCCCTATAGAGGGATACCTTGCCCAGCCTTCATATGGTGGATGGGTTTAGTCCTGCCTGAACTTGATATGCAGACTATATTGACTCCCTGTGGGAGTCCTTACCCTCTCTGAGAAGTGAATGAGGGGTAGGGTGGGGAGAAGCTGAGGGCTAGTAGGAGGAGGGGAGGGAAGGGAAACTCTGGTTGGTATGTAAAATTAAAAAAAAAAACTTTCTAAATAAAAACAAAACAGACAAAAAAATAGAGAATTAGCATCAGTCTTTTTATCCAGTGGATGAAAGTGCAACAGAATGTTTTGAACATTTCACTATATCTGTTCAACCAAATGATATCATCGAATGCTTAGAAAACCAGAGAGATGGCTCAGTGGTTAAGAGCACTGGCTGTTCTTCCAGAGATCCTGAGTTCAATTCGCAGCAACCACATGGTGGCTGACAATCATCTATAGTGGGATCTGATGCCCTCTTCTGGCATAAAGTCAACAGAGCACTCATAGACATAAAATAAATAAGTAAAACCCTTAAAATACACATCAGAAGATCATGAGATTCAAGGAGGACTAAAACTTGAAGTAAATGCAAAAAATACTATTCTACTTTTCATGATAATAGACAGTTATTTATAAATTTTTGAAGCCATTATCAAATTAGAAGTAAAATTATCATGAAGTCTCCCAGGTTACTGGTTTAGGAATAAACTCTAAGAGGTACATTTTCCTTATACTTAATAAAATAATGAATAAAACTAAAACTTAGTGCCCATCAATGTATCTTTTAATTTTAAAAATTATACTTATGTGTACATAAGTTGAGTTGTGCATGCAATGCAATACGTATGGAGGTCAGAGGACAGTTTGCCGGAGCTGGATCACTATGTCCACCATGTGGATCACAGGGACTAAACTCAGGTCAAGTTTGGTGGTAAGTGCCTATACCTACTAGACAATCTTACCTGCCTTATGAATGTTTTCCAAATTTTTTTTGATACTTGGCCTCATTATGTATCTCTGCCTAGCCTGGAATTCACAGCCTGTCTCTTGAGTGCTAGGATTAAAGGTATGTGCCACCATGCCTAGTATGTTTTTATTTTTAAATTATGTGTATGTATGTCTATGTGCAACTGCATATATGAGTGCAGTGGACCACAAAAGGCCATTGTATCCCCTGAAGCCAGGTACGGGTGGTTGTGAGCTGACTGATTTAAACTGCAAGAATATAAACTCAGGTCCACTTGGTAAGGATAGGATGAGCTCTTCGCTCTCCAGCCTCAATATTAGTATTTTTAAAAGGCAAATCTGACATGGTTGTAACATAAAAGATGAACAGTTAGCTGTGGAGCTGAGTGGTAGTAAGAAATCTAACAATTTTTATTCAAGTTCAAAGAACAGAAACTAATTCACACCAGTGAAAAACAAATTCTTTATGTCATAAATACTTTATCCCATCACCATTTCTTCCATGGTTATCTAGTGTGTTTCAAAGAAACTTTGTCCTTAGGAAGAACAAATCAATTACAAATAAAATGAATATATATATGTATATATATTGACTACAATCATATAATCAAACACAATGGGAGTTAAAAAGTTTAACAAAAATTATCAAGAAGTTCAACTAGTAACTCAGTGAATATAACTTTCATTTATATATACTCTTGTGCATGAGATATAGCATATATGAGCAGCTGAATATTTAGTGAAAAAGTATCTCTATGGTATCATTTTGAATACCTTTATGGCTTATAAGGGAAATAACATTTTGTGGTGCTGGAACACAGGGTCTTATTCTTTAACTGAATTTCAAGATATTCTTTAATTTTTTTATGTGTTACTCTTCAAGTAAACAAGGGAAAACATATGCTTAACCAAGATTAATACAATATTTACTAAAATATAATTTTTGTTAATCTCCCACAATTGATACTGCAACATCAAAAATTCAGGCAAGTGCTGAAGTGTTTATTTTTGTTTTGTGATATATAAATATTCCTGAGGATATTACAAGTTCTACAGTAGGTGTTCAAAGGTATTCTCTTAAACGCTTTGGTTTATCAGTCTGTATGTGTACAAGGCTGCTTTTGGTGGCCCTTAACTCCATCTTATTCTTCCAACTTCCACTAGCATGGAAGATGTATGCATGACTGACTGAACAAAACATTTTACCACATCTACTTTTATTCATTATGTTGTTGTTGTTAAAGGTTGTTGTCTTAAAATAATAGTTCTGGGAAACTAATAAATAATCACATGGAAAACTGTGACATTAATATCAATGAAAACTAACCTCTTAAAATACAGTATAACAAGAATTGGATATAAATAAATGAAACATTAAATATGTTAAAGAATTTCACTTGAATGGGTATTCAAATTAAATTAAAAAATAATATTAGTTTATCAGTAAAAATTTGGAAGTCAGATAATAGAGTAAAAACATGATCGATCAAAGAAATGGAGAAGTGCCCAGTGACCTCCTTTCTCTCTGTTTCTTCAATCCAAAAGGACCTGCGAATCTTTCTAAGTCCCTCCCTACTGCTTCCTGTGTCTCTCTACTTGTGTATCCTCCAAAACCTGTGTGGCTAATTCTGGTCAGCTAGCAGCTGATACAAGGTAAACTTCATTGTCAGTCTCAAGAGTGTAAGAGTGTGCTCAAAATATCTCACAACAAACTACAATGTATCTCTCTGGCCTACACCAAGAATGACCTTTACCCAACAGCAGGAGCACTCTGGCACAGGTCAAGATGTCTTGCTTCATTGGAAAACCTTGTCATTCTTATCAGAGATTACACTACATAATCTCTCCACTCTTCACTCAGAGCATAAGCAGCTACAGCTTTGGCCATGCACTTGTCATAGAAAGTACAATGCTTGTGTTCATTGTCTACTTCCAGGAGTTTCTCACAGCTGGTCTCTAGGAAAGAGATAGTGAGCTTCATCTTGACATGGCCTACGAAATGCCAGAAAAAAGAGCTTTCTTGGGATTATAACAATAATATACTGCAAACAGGAAAATTTAAAAAGAAACAAGCCAGTTATGTACCAAATTGTTAATGAAAATGTGTTGAGTTTTATGCTTAGGCCTCATTAAATTACTGGATAAAACTGTAATAATTAAATTTAACAGCTGATGAAAACCAAGTAAATATTTACTGTGTTTCTCCTTATAGTGGTTTGATTGAGGAAGGTTCTCCATAAGTGTACACATTTGAAACTATGATCAGTTGGTGGTGATGCTTGGGAAGGTTATGGTACAGTTTTCTGTTTACCCTTGCTGGAACAATTATGTCATCAGGGACAGGAATTCAGAGTGTATATCCTTGCCTCAGTCTACTTCCTGTTTGCCCTGGAAGATGTGATCGCTGAGCTTTCTGCTCTTGCTTCCAAGCATCCCCTGAATTGATGGACTCTTTATTATCCCTCTGGAACTGTAAGCCAATATAAACTCTCTCATCTGTAAGTTGCTTCTTCCCCTGGTGTTTAATCACAACAAAAGTAATATAGAAATTAGTACTAGAGAGTGGGCTGTTGTTGCAGGCAACAAAGTTGGAGAGGCCATCTAAGCCCTTTGTAAGTGAAGTCCCAGACATTACACACGGAGCGACAGGTTTTGTTTATTGGCCATACTAAGTTTCAGTCTTTCTGCAGTTCAGTATTTCCTCACTATGGCTGTTAAAATGATAATGTTTATTTTGTGCCACTGTATATTCGAAGTATGCTATCTGTTTTCAGATTTTATAGGTGACTACAGTTAAAAGACTGCCTTGAGTTTCACAAGACATGTTGAACTTTGAAATTTGAAAGTGTTCAGACTGATAAAGACTACGTTCACCTTTAAAGTTGAACTAAATACATTTTGCATTATGATATGGCCACAAGACTATGGGAGTCAGGGAGAGGAATGAGGTGGTATGAATGGGAAATGTTGTCTGTAGGCTCATGCATCTGAATACTTGTTTTCCAATTGGTGGTGATGTTTGGGGAAGTTATGGGAATGCGAAGATTCCTGAACAAGGTATGCCACTGCAGAGGATTTTGAGAGCTTATGGCACTGTGCCAATTCCAGTCTATTCCCTCTACTGTGTGTTTGTCATTGAAGATGTGAGAGCTCAGCTTTCTGTTCTTGCGGCCATGCCTCCCCACCATGATGAACCCTAATCCCTCTGGAACCATAAACCAAAGTAATTCCTTTCTTTCATAAGTCACTTTTTGAAATGGTGTTCTATCACAGCAATATGAAAATAACTAATGTACATAATGAAAAACTATAAATCATAGAAAATAAGCTGGGTGTGGTGGCATACACCAAGAGACTGAGCCTGAAGGATCACCGAGTTTGTGACTACTCTGGGCTACATATTCCAATGCTGTCTCTAAAATTAAAAAAGAAACCTACAACAAAACTAAACAAAATGAGCTGTGTATATGGCCCAAGAATTAAGAGTCTTGGTTGTTTTTCTACAAGAGCTGGGTTCAAAATCTACCATCCACATGCTGAATCACAACTGTCTGTAACTCCAGTTCCAGGGGTTTCAATAGCCTCTGTGAGCAGCAACCACACAAGAAGTACACAGTTATACATGCAGGTAAAACAACCACACATACAACATAAAAATAAGTTTCAAAAGTCCCATAAAAAATGATAGTCTATTTTGTGATATTTAAAACAAGAGAGTTGAGACTATGCAAAAACAAATTAAATAAACATGCTTTCTCTGTTTTTATTTTTACAAAATCATATTTCATTACAGACAGTGAATGAACATTCCTTTAAATTTAAAGAAAACAAGAATTCATACTGACAAAAATTACTTTACTTAGTACTTTGGTTCTAGATGTGTGTGCTAATATTTGAAGAAGATGTATAATATACAGAAAAGTAATGCTAGCTTTTTCAAAGACAGCTACAAAAATATGTCCCTTACACCTTTACACATAATATACAGAACTAGAAAATCTGTCAATATGGAAATTCCTTGGAATTTCTTAAAGCACTGCAAAATACACAAGGCAAAATTAAAGCATTATATATAAATAATGTTCAAACATTGGGGCATGTATGGTGCTTTTATAACTAAAGTGCAACTTTATATATATATATATATATACACACACACACACAAAGGATGTTTCAGACACATGTGGAAGAAACAGAAGTACCAGTTATTTAAGTTACACTTGATCACGAAGACGAGCAAGCCTCTGTGACAGTTCATCCTAGAGAAAGTTAAATTTACAAATCAAAGCTGTAACAAATATAAACCACTACAAATCTTAACCCCCTTATATTTTAAATATAATTTAAAATCTTGTTAATAAAATTTATATAAGCATTAGGCATTTGATTTTCTTAAATATCTCAAGAGAAATTGAAGAACTTAGAACAGTTGCTATGAAAGTTACCAAAATAATCAAAATAATCTAAAAATATTCAATGTGCATGCAAATTGAAAACACCCACTATTACAAAGCTACTGGCTGGTCATGTTTGTTTGTTTTAATGATGTGTCATAGTAGAAAAATACTATTTATTTAAAAATGTAAATATATTTCCATATATACTTTATATAAAATATACATTTGCCAAATTATTAATTTAAATATGAATCAAAGTAAAGTCCAACCTCTACCTGCTCCGTAGAAGCAACACTTGCACCGACAGACCCTGTCTGACCCTGCGGAAGCTCCATATTGAGGTCAAGGCTAAAGATGAATTTAAAAATAATTCGAAGAAATGAATGTTAATATCAACATTTTATAATAACGCAGTAAGTACTGTAAACTTGAATACTATATACTTTTATCACTTTAAATAAAAATATAACCATATTTACATGTAAATAGAAATTAAATGTCTTCACATTGATTTTGGGTACGTGACTGATGATTTTAAAGTATTTTTCTTCAGTCCAAATAGTGGTCCACACACGTGGTATAATATTGGAATAGACTAATTAAAGACTGGGAAATGATCTATTGCACTACACAAAAGACCAAAATAACCATCATCTCTTCTAATATATTTTCTGTATATTATTTTTCTCCTTCACTGTGAAGGCAAATTAATAAATTATTTAAAAATTCAAAAGTCTAGATAAATGTAGCCTTAGTACTCAGATCTAATATTTCTGTTAATTTCCATTTTATTGTTCAGTTCCTGCATTCTCCTTATAGGAACCAGAAATTTCTTTCTTTTTTTAATTAAAAATTTTAAAGATTTTTTTATTTTACTTATTTTAGATTTAGCTTATGTTTTAAATCTTAAGTATAATTTTCCATTGATTGAAAATACATTTTTTTCTCATATATCTTGAGTATAGTTTCCCTCCCTCTACTCCTCCCAGTTTCTCTCTCCTCCCCTCCTCCCTTCTCCTCTGGGTCCACTCCCTTTCTGTCTCTCATTAGAAAAGAACAGGCAAGAATTCATAATAGAACAAGAAAACATAACAGAGAATAATAAGATTAAGCAAGAACCATTACATCAAGGCTGAAGAAGAGAAAGAGCCCTAAATGAAGGTACAAAAATCAGAGGCCCACTTGTTCACACACCCATGAGTCCTATAAAAAGGCTAAGCTGAGTGCTATAATATATATATTCAGAGGCCCTAGTGGAGACTGTTCTTGTTTCAGTCTCTGTGAGTTTCATAGGAGCCTTGTTCAGTTGGTTCAGAGGTCCTTAAGGAACCAAGAATTTCATCCATCTACTATACAACTGAGGTTTAAAAAGTTTAACGCAGCTACACAAGAACATCACCCCAGTGAGAGATAGCTTATGCATAGGTCTAGATTTATTTTCTGCTTCCCTCTAAGGTCCATGACCGTAATCTCTATTGCACCATTCCTTTAGAATATAAACTATTTATTGTCTCTAAAATACTGTATTCTTATGTGAAAACTTTACAATTAAAACTAATTTTAAAAGTCCTTTGGTATGTTACTGGGAGATTTTGTTAGAAAGACAAACATATATTATATTAAAATTTTTCATGAGAATAGTTCAAAAAAACCAAACTGGATAACTAAACATCCTTAAAGGTGAACATTAATGTTTCTCTATCAGTGGTTCTACCTATTTCTCTTGCTTCAGTTACTGAGTTAATTAATTTCTCAATACTGGTCTCATTTTCTCAAGGAATAGCCAGTCATATCTGGAGATATGTACAGCTAACACAGAGAGAAATGGTGTGGCTTTGGAAATGTAGAGCCAGGATGCTGCTAACATCCTGCCATGCTTAAAACATACCCTAAGATTAATTGCTCCAAAATGACAACACTGTTAAAGGTGAGAAATGGTGTTCTAGCTTTATAAAAATGGTGCCTACTGATCTTTATTTAACATTGACTACAGGTAAGGCTATAATTTTTATAGTATGTCTATCACTATCTTTTAAAGTACAAAACTCTCATTTGGTCTTTAGAAAAAAACAGAAACAGATTCTTAGTCTTTTATTACTAAAATAGAATCTAGTAACAAACAATGCCTTAGTTTGTTTACTGAAGAAAATCACCCCTTTTTCCTACTACTTTGTGCTGACCTATGGGCTTGTCACTAGACAATGGAGCAAAATGGTACGCAAACTAACATCCATACCTTGTTCTCTAAGACTAAAAACTTTATTAGCATGTATTAACATAGATTTAGTTTTCTAAAGATACATTACTGTTCTAAAAACTGACAAATATCCACTGTTCATTCTAATCACAAATTACTTTAGACACTAGAGTAATGTTTATGAACTCTATTTTCTTAGTAATCTGAATTTTCTCTTTTTTGAAGAAAGAAGCAGAATATGTAAACCTTTTTCACTTTATTAATCTAGCTTTTAAAGAAAAATCTAAAGCATTACCATGATTCAATTGTCAACATTTTAGTTTTAACTACTTTGGTATTTATCCAATTACTATAGTGTACAATGACAAATGTCACATATCTGTAACACAGATTCCATAGTCAAGTTATCCACCTAAATATAACAGGCTGAAGTAAGTAATCTATATCAGACACCAGACAGCAATATCTGTGTGAAAAGCAGTACTTATTACTTAAGAAAAACAAATGACCAGCTGCTATGCTTATGAATGTTTATCCTTTGCACAGTTTACACATATTGTTCAGTTTATAGAATTCACACTGGACTCATGAGTCAATGACTTCCCCCCAAATCTTTAGAAGCTATCCAGACATTGATACATGTTGTGCATAGCAGATATTAAGCAAAGGTTTGAGCATCCTTTTGTCCTTTGATCAACTCTACATATGTCTTAATATCACACTCAGAATAAAATTATCTCCAGAGATTTAAAATAATATCCTATTATGATTTGAAAAGTCATGTTTTTGTGAGAATGGCTGGGAAAAGGCAAGCCTTTAAAACACTAACTCTATAAAGATACAAAAAACAAAGTTGGACTAATGGTTTTAATGACAAATTTTTCAATTCATAGAGAATTTTTAGCAGTGCATATGCTCAAGTCTAGGACCTCATATATTAGGCAAAAACTCTTATCCACATCCTAACTCCATATTATCAAATTTTAGAGCCTCTAAATATCAAATCAAGATTATTCAAAAGCACTGGAATAGCAGCATCTTACCCAGCTTCATCTGCCATTTCCTGAAGCAGCATATCCACTTGGTTCTGAAATTAAAAAAAAAAACAAAAACAAACACAAATTCATATTTTAGTAGTACTACCTTCTGGGGTGGGGTTTGGATGTTGTTTGTCTTGGGAAACAACTTTTAAAATAGAAACTAGAGAGATGGCTCAGCAGTTCAGTTCCTAGTAACCATATCTGCCTTTAATTCCCAAACCTGGGGGATATAATAGCTCTGTCTTTTACAAGGGCACATACTCCCTAATATACAGCACTCTCTCCAACATAATTAAAGGCAGAATAATTCTTTTGGAAAAAGACTAACTCCTTGCCCTGTAAAACTTTTAAAAAGAAACCATTTAAGATACCTTTAATGCCACAAGAGGGCGCTCAACACATCAGAGATCCATTTTCTGAATGTTAGGCTTTAAAATCTAACCTTCAAGTTGCCTGAATAATACCGGCAGAGAGATTCACATATAATTTACATCTCTGAGTAATGTAACACTCTAAGGGAGTGATCTAACTTAGAGATCCCCATAATAATCCATTGCAGTTATGTGCAATAGGTTTAAATTTAGCTTAGATTTATTACTATGCAAAATAACACAAATATGACATTAAAGTGACTTTTTAGAAAGAAATATCCATAAGCAAATATACCTAAGTATGTACCTATAATACAGAACCATATGAGGATTCAATTATGGGCTTAACCAACTGCAGAACTGCAGAAAAAATTATTCTGAGAAGAAATTGTGCCTGTAATTTACATACTTTTCACTTTATCTTAATCCTTATATTTGCAAAACATTACATGTAATTAAGAGGTGATTTAAATTATATGAGATATATGTATTTTTTATATAGACAACAAAACTATACACAAGAAAATTTAGCATCATTGTGTTTTGACGTCCACTACAGATAGTGAAACTCATCTTATACAGATTTCTGGTTATTTTGCTGTTGCTGCTCTCTTGAGACAGGGATTCACTATGTAATTTATGGGTGGTCTGCAACTCCTCAAACATGAAGTTCACTGGTTTCCAGCTTTCATGTCCTGAGCTTACAAGTGCATCCCATCATACCCAGTCCTATAGTGAAACATATTATGGTATAACAGCTCTCAAGGAATATAATTTGTTTAGTCAAAAACATCTTCTCACTTTAACAGTTATTAAAAATATTTTGAGCATGCAAGAAATTCTAAAATGTAGTCATAGTTCTACCAGCAACAACATGCATGATATAAAACAAAAGACAAATTTTCCTGTTCGGACCTTTCTTTTTTTTTGTTCTTTCTCCTGCTTCAGAAACAATTCTAAATGCAGAAAAGGTTAGAAAATAATGAAACACATAAATAAGTCTTGTCTTTTATTAAACTCCATATATAAAGTAGGACTGTTTCCTGAAATTTAGATATTATATTGTATTATTCTACAGCTTACCTTCCTTAATCTTCTAAGATATATTTTTTCTAACTAGAGATTTAGTTCACTCAATAGAATTCTTTGCCAGATACTTGCAATACCTAAATATACTAAATTTGGCATATATATTCAATTTTTGGGTATTTTTTTTATTAATGTCTATAACAAAGAATGGTTAAATATCCGTGTGTGTACATTTTTGTTCATGCACTAGGAAATTCTGGGTGCATGAGCTTAGAAGTGGAATGCCTAGGTTATAGGGTATGTATATTTTCATTTACCCACATATTGAAAGGAGCAGGCTATTTCAGCTTTTAGTTCTCTCAGCAGGAGCTGTGGATGTGGTCAGC
>PVIH01014900.1:27393-51866 GCA_004025045.1 Sigmodon hispidus
CGGCAAACCACAACCACTGAATAGCTTGGGATCAGAAACACCCTGGACTGACCCTTCAAACCCCAGTCCATCTATAGGAACACCTGACTCACTCTTGAGGGAGGGGGGACAAAACTGGATTTGGCCGGGAGTGAAGACTGATCCAAGCATTGTTGGGCCAGTGTGACCATAGGACTGTCTGCTCCCTGCCAAGGGAGGGCATGGGGAGTTGCAGAGAAGAAAAATGATCAGATGGGGTGGGAGGGGGAAGAGACCTTCAATAAGGATATACAGGGATGGAAAAAAATTCAGAGGGAAAGCTGAACACAAAGAAAATATATGTGTAGTAATCTTATTTGCATTTCCACCCTTGATAAGCCATGCTTATGATTATTATCCTCTGTATAGTTATTGTTAACTCTTCGGCATTTTTTTTTTAAATTCTTTCTACTTTTTTTTTTTTGATAAATACAAAATAAAGAAAAAAAAAAAAAAGAAAGGAGCAGGCAAAAACACCTTGGCCTGAGTCCTACCACTTTACTTCAGACTCCATTTTACCTTCAGGGTGAAATAAAGTTCAGATTCCCAAGCCCTAGGGGATCTGAGAACTTTCCAATGACTGATCAACCATTTCCCTAAAGCACAGAAATAGTCATTATACATCTTTAGTTCTTTAAAAACATTATGGCTGTTCTTAACCACAGAAAAAAAAACAAATTAATCTGAATAGTTGGACTGAAAGGCTTGCATTGTATATTGCTTGACAATGATGGAACATCCAAGGACTTCTGTAGTCAGACGTTTTTCTGTCCCATCGCCATTTAGTCTCAAATAATCACGCAAAGGCTTATATTAATTATAAACTGATTGTCCTATGCTTAGGCTTGTTATTTGCTAACTCTTACTCTTAAACTAACCCATGATTCTTATTCATGTGCAGCCATGTGGCTTGATACCTTTTCTCAGTGCAGCATTCTATTCTCATCTTCCTTCCTCTGAATCTGCATCTGTCACTCTGCTCTTCTGCTTCCCAGAATGCTCCTAGTCTTGTTGTCCTGCTTCAACTTCCTGTCTAGCTTCTGGACAATCAGTGTTTTATTAAACCAATATTTACAGTACAAAAGAGCATAGTCTCACAGCAGACCTCTAAATCCAGACTGGTGAAAACTGTAACCATAACTTAGCACCAGAAGTTTGTGATTTTTGTGCTTATAAACCCCATTTCTGCCCCTGCTCAGCACTGTCAGGAGAAACAAAGCTCCTGAATTGTTGTCCTGAAGCCCTGATCGATCAGTGACCCATTTATGTGGTGATTCAATAACATCTTTGGGACCCATAAGTGTTGTTTCTCTCCTTCCTTATGGTGCATAGGTAACACCATGCCCAATAATATTACAAGAAGTCAATACCTGCTCATATTATTGTACATGTCACTAAGTTGTTGACGAGAAACAAATTAGTTCTAGGAGAAGGTAAGAAGAAGATAAAAGAAGAAAGGCATTTGTGTTGTCTGTGTAAATGTGTATATATGCTTTGTGAGGACACGGTGGGGGGTATATAGTCGCATACAAATGGGAAGGCAGAGGAAGACATCAGGTACTCTGTTATATCCCTCTCTACCTTATTCACCCAACATAGGGTTTCTCATTAAACCTGGACTTAGTGTGGAAGTCAGTAGGCCCAAAGGTTCATTCTTGAATCTGCATACTGCAAATTTGAGGTTATAATCATGCTCCATGCCATGTCCAACTTTTTACACTCGTTCAGGAGACTTGAACTCAAGTCCTTATGATTGCTTTTACCCACTGAGCCATCTCCCTAAGCCCAGAAAAACTTTTAAAAATTGTTAGATCATTTAATTGCAATGCTATAAATGTTATATTTAAAACAGCTAAAACGATCGGTGTAGTAGTACAGGCCTATAGGTTCAAGGAAATTGGCTCAAACCAGCTGCCAAGTCATACTTATAATGGACTTCCTCAGAAGCCAACTTGGAGTCTGTCTGAGGGCCTAGCAACAGCTACTGTCTAATGTTCCTGATTGCTTGGAATCTAGCTAGCAACAGGTGCTGTCAGATCTGATCGTGCCCAGCCAACAAGGGACAGCCAAGCAGCATCGCCAGATTGTGATACAGCCTGGATGCTAGCAGGAGGGTATATAAGGCTCTCCCCACAGTTAAATAAATGAGTTAGTACTTTGCTTTTCAACTGAATCCTGGGGTCTGTGTCATTGACTCCATGCCTCCTCACCCTCTCTCCTGAGGGAAGTGCTAGGACTTAGCAACAGATGGGAAAGGATTTTATAGAGAGAAGGATAGGCATTATGTAGCAATCCTTATCAAAATTGTAATAGCTGTATTCATAGGACCAGGCAAAGAATTCAGAAATCCATATGTGATGTCTGTGATGTATGCTGTGAATTATGAAGGAACTATTTTGACCTATGGCAAAGCAGCTTATAGGCAGGCAGGAAATTCAATCATAGATAAAGGGGAAGGAGGGCAGAGTTGTAGGGAAATGTGATACAGACGCACAAGAAGATGTAAAAGTACAGGTAAGCCACAGAGCTGTGTGGCAAAACATAGATGAATAGAAATGAACTGAGTTAAGACATAAGAGCTAGCTAGCAAAAAGCCATAGCCAAACAGTTTGCAATGAACAGAAGCCTCTGAGTCATTTTATAAGCTGTTGCAGACAGGTCCAGACCGCAAAGCTGGCTACATATATGAATACGCAAACCAATGCATATAGTCAAAAAAGAAGTGAGGCATAAAAAATGTCAGTTTTCAAAGGACAATAGCATCTAAATACAAGACATGCTACTGAAAACTAGTAGCAAAATAGCATAAGGTACTGGCCTAAAACTAAGACACCAAGACCAATGGAACAGAAGAATAGGCAAACAGAAATAAACTCATGCAACTACTATATTAAATTAAATACTTTTTTGACAAAGGCACTAAAATTATACACTGGAGATATGTCAGAAACTTCAATATATGATGCTAAGAAAGCTGCATTCAAAATAAAGAAACTTGATCACTTTTCATGCTGTATGAAAGTCAACTCAAAGTTAACAAAAACATAAATATAACTCATGAAGCTCTGAAAGTACTTAAAAACATAGGAGAAATACTTAAATATTTTTGGTATGATATTCAAAGCACAGAAAAATGGACATATTTGATTCCAAGATACTGAAAACATAGGTATAGGAAACAATTGGCAGAGTGAAGAAACAGAATAGGAGAAAACATTTGTTAGCTGCTTAGCCTTATTAGAATATACCAGGAACTCAAAAAAAAACCCTACAACAAATAATTTCATATAAACCAAATAAAATAGGCAACAGATCTAAACAGACATTTCTCAATATAAGACATACTAATCTCTAATAGGCATATAAAAAATGTTCAATATCACCAACCAGGGTAAAGGAAAATCAAAATCAGAATGAAGTATCATCATAACCCAGTAAGGATGGCTCATATCAAAACAGAGATCTAAAAGCTGTTGTGTAGTCAGAGTTTCTGTCCTGCCAGAAACTCTCAAATACCCAGTAGTACCCAAATAATTGACTCAGTGGTTTAATATTATAGTAAATTCTAGGCCAGGAGTTCAAGCACATTACTATCTAGCTCTGACATTTAAATTAACCCATAATTCTTATCTATGTTTAGCCACATGATTTGGTACTTTTTCTCACTGCAGCATTCTTATCTTGTTTCCTTTGCATCTGGCTGGCATCTGCTTCTCTACCTTTCCTTTTCCCAGAATTCTCTTAGTCTGGTAACCCTGCCTATACTTCCTGCCTGCCTACTGGCCATTCAGTGTTTTATTAAACCAATACAAGTGACACATCTTTAGAGTGTACAAGAGCATTATTCTACACTGTTGCAGATGAAAAAAAGGAATATCTTGAACAACTTTTTGTGAGAATGTAAATTACCACAGATACTGTGAAGAACAGTACAGCAGCCTCTTGAAAAATTATATAAGGTGATATTGTTTGAGACTGAGCTATTCTAGGGAGATCTGAAAACAAAAGATACAATTCAGGAATTTCAGAAACACTCTGTATCACATTTAGGCAGTAGAAGACATGGCCTATGAAGAACATGGTATCTTCAGGGCCATCTTTACTGGTATAAATCCTTTCAAGTTAAGGTCATAGTAGACATTGATTGGTCTGGGTCCATGGCTAAGGGACTCGAAGCTGCTCCCCTGCTGTGTTATTTGCTGCCAAACAGGAGCCAGAGGCCTGTGAATTACTTCACTTACAGATTTATTCATCACAGGATAGTTAACCCCTGAGTGGGATATGAAACACTTACCATACAGTTAAAGTGCCAGGTTCCCTTGGTTCTCCCCATACAGTATAGATTTCTGTGTTCTGTTTGCTTCTCCCACTTTATGTGAACTTGAGTGGCAACTTTGAACTAGCTATTAGCAACCCCAGGATGAAAAGTCTCTGGGGGATCTCTCAAGTGGGTAAGAACCTACCAAAGACACACACTCAGAAAGCTTAATGTGGTCAGCAATGGCTCTTGAAATTAAGTAGCATATTAAAAGGACTGTATAACATAATCAAGTGAGTTTCATTCCAGAGATGGTAAGAATAGCTCAACATAGACAAATCAACAAACATAACAAAGGACATAAACTAAGGACTACAAATCACATGACAATCTGAACAGATGAAGAAAATACCTTAATAAAGTTCAACATGACTTCATGACAAAAATTCCAAGGATATTAAGAATAAAGAGAATATGTAACAACACAACAAAGGCTATATTAGTCTATGGCCAATATATACTAAATGGGGCTTTCAGAGGTACAAAAGACTCTAAATAGACAAAGCAACAGGTTTACTGATTTCATATTTTATCAAACACCCACATTAATAAAACAGTACAGCACATAGAATGACAGAAATGACTTAACACTTTGACTGAGCTATCCATTTTACTACTTTGTTAGGTCACAAAACTGGCTCCAAAATGGCAGCCCTGATGATAATGTTTAAGATGAGGGTTGGATTTTACTAGGGAACAGAAACCTTAAACATTTCTCAGGAGCCTTTAAAAGCTGGCTGATATTTCTTAACTGTAACTGTCAGCACCTCATCTTTCTAAAACAGTCTCCATCATGTTCTAGCCCCCAAATTGCCTCCCCCTGTTATCTACCCATATAAAACCCAATAAGCTTTTATGGCTGGATCCTGTCCTCTGCTACCTGAGGCAGCCCAGAAGTCTGCCTCAATAAACAGCTTTTCTCACCATGGACTGGCTTTATTAAGTAGCTTCTTGTCATGCCTGTTTACAGTCTTCGATAGCTAAAATTCACTATTATAATTCTTGTAATATGTTAGTGAGGCTTATCTCTGAGATTGTTGTTTGACATTCTAAATTTTTAATTTCTACTTTGGGTTTTAAGTTTTGGTTTTCTTTAGTAATTCTATTTCTTGGTTAAATTCCACCTTTCATGTCTTGAAATGTTTTCATTCAACTATTTCTTTCTTCCTGAAGCATTTATTTATATTCTCTCTAACATCCTTGAACATATTCAGTGTTGCAATTTTTAAGTCCTTTTCTATGCTTCACCTAAATTTTTTTGGGGGGGCTACTGCAGTAGGGTTGGTGGCTTTTGGAGAAGGTATATTGTCTTATTGTTCATATTTGTGACTTTGCAGTGGGGTCTAGGCATCTATCACTTCATGATATTTAAAGTATATATTGGTGTAGCTAACTGGTCTCCTCTTTTTTGGGTCGATGTTCTGCTATTTGGTTGATATTGCACAGGTAAGGTTGCTTGTCCTGGGTGAGTGTGGTGGATTTGGGGACCCTGGTAGAAAAGAATGGTTCTATGGGTCTGAGGGTAACTCAAAGAGATAAAGACAGGCTAGAAGGAAATGCTGAGAAGAACAGTTGGAAAAAGCTAGGGGAACCAGAGTCTACATCAAGAGGTGTTCCCAGGGGGTGAAGCTAGAGTATAAGGGTCTCTGCAGGCTGCTATAGGACTATCATTAATTCTAGAGATAACAGAATGGAGGACAAAAAGGATAATGAAAACTGTGTTTCAGTTTTGTGTGTCTGAATAGAAAGTGCTCCTGTGGCTTAGCAGGTGACATGAAGAATAGAGATGGTCTAGAAGGTAAGGCTGGAAAACACATTGAGGAGGGAGCTGAGGGGATCCTGGGTCTGTACCAAATGGTGAAGTCTCCAGGGAATAGAGGTGGGGTAGGAGGCAGCAAGACTAAGAGAAAGTATAAGGAGAAAGAAATGGAAAGATTAGGGGGACTCTCGGTCTATACCAAGAGTCTCCCTTCAGGGAATGAAGTGGAAGGAGGGGCTCCTGAAATGAGGCTGAAGTAGATTAAAGAATAAGTCTTTGGAGGAAGAAACAGAAAAATAAAGGACACAGAAATAAACATCACTTTAGCCATCTGATTTTCCAGAGGCACCAAAACCATGAATTAAAAGAGATATTTCACACCAGTCACCGACAGAAACAATTAATAAATGGAATCTCCTGAAACTAAGAAGCAAAGGACACTGTCAATAAGACAAAACAACAGCCTATAGAAGGGGAAAAGGTCTTCACCAACCCCATATCTGACAGAGGACTGATTTCCAAAATATATGAAGAACTTAAGAAAATAGATACCAAAATACCAGACAATCCAATTAAAAATGGGGTACAGATCTAAACAAAGAATTCTCAACACAAGAATTTCAAATGGCCAAAAGACACTTGCTCAACATCTTTAGCCATCAGGGAAATGCAAACTCTGAGATACTATCTTACACCTGTCAGAATGGCCAAGATCAAAAACACAGATGACAACCTATGCTAGAGGGGATATGGAATAAGGAGAACACTCCTCCATTGCTAGTGGGAGTGCAAACTTGTTCAGCCACTCTGGAAATCAGTGTGGTGGTTTCTCAGAAATTTGGGAATCAACCTACTTCAAGATCCAACAATACCACTCTTGGGCATATACTCAAAAGATGTTCAACCATACCACAAGGACACTTTCTCAACCATGTTCATAACAGCATTATTCATAATAGCCAGAACCTGGAAACAACCTAGATGCCCCTCAACTGAAAAATGGATAAATAAAATGTGGTACATTTATATAATAGAGTATTACTCAGTGTGGGGGGGGAACAATGACATCATTAAATTTGTAGGCAATGGGAACTAGAGAAAAATCACCCTGAGTGAGGTAACCCATATCCAGAAAGACAAACATGGTATAGATTCACTCATAAGAGAAGAGAATATTAGATTCAAAGCATAGGACGACCAGGTTACAATGCACAACTCCAGAATACCTAGGTATAAAGGATCCTAAGAAGGACAGAGCACCCCAGGAATGAGAAATAATTAAGATCTCCTAGGTAAACTGGAAGAGGGTAGAAGGATGGGGATGGGGGATGAGAACATATAGGATCAGGATAGGACACCCTGTCCCTGGGCTCAAAGGAGTTCAGAGAGACTGAACTGATAACCAAGGAGCCTGAATGGGTAAGTCAGTTGCATGCTTGCTGTTCTTGTGAGACTCTTAACAGAAGAAGCAGGGACTGTCTCCAATTCTTTTGCTGGCTATTTGGCATCTATTCATGATATTGGGTTGTCTTGCCAGCCTTAATTATAAGGGGAGGTGCTTAGTCTTACTGTAACTTGATATGGGAGGCCTGATCTTTTCAGAAAAGCATAGAAATGGAGGAGGAGTGGATTGAGCTGGGACAGAAGGGAGGTAGGGGAGAAAGACTGGGAGGTGACAGAGAGGAGAAATTGCAGTAGGAACATAAATAAATTTAAATTGAAAATTGAAAAAAAATAAGGAAGAATGTGTCTACAGAGGTACAAGAAGCACATAAAACACCAAATAGACTGGACCAAAAAAGAAACTCCCCACAACAAACAATAATTAAAACACTGAAAGTACAGAACAAAGAAAGAATATTAAAAGCCGAAAGGGAAAATGACCAAGTAACAATAAAAGCAGATCCATTAGAATAGACTTATCAATGGAGACTGTAAAAGCCAGAAAGGGCCTGCAGAGATGTTCAAAAAGCTCTAAGTGACCACAGATGCCAGCCCAGACTACTATACCCAGTAAATATCAATAAAAATCTATGATAGCTAAATCTAGATCATATAATCAACTTAAACAGACCCATGAACCCTACAGAAAGAGTAGATATTAAAATTTCTCAAACAAAAAGCCCAGTATCAGATGGCTTCAGAGCAGATTCTATTAGACATTAAAAGAATTAATGCTAGTACTTCTCAAATGATAATGGAAGAACCTTGCCTTATTCTGTCTATGATACCACAATTTTCCTGATACCTATCCTACACAAAATCCAACAAGGAAAGAAAACTTCAGACCAATTTCACTTACGAACATGAATACAAAAATTCTTAATTAAATGCTCTCAAACTAAATACATAAACATATAAACAAAATTATCCACCATGAACAAGTAGGCTTAATTCCAGAGATAAGGGATGGCTTAACATATATAAATTGATAAATGTAATCTACCACATGAACAGACTAAACTACAAAACCACATGATCATCTCATTAGATGAAGAAAAGGCTTTTAACAAAATTCAACATCTCTTCATGATAAAAGTCCTGGAGACACTGGGGATAAAAAGGGACAGTAACAATTGCACACAGTAAGCCTACACCCAATGTCAACCTAAATGGAGAGAAACTGATATCCACTCTCTCCATATCTATTCAGTACAGTACTCGAAGTCATACCTAGAACAACAGGACACAACGGAAGGTCAAGGGAATACAACTAGAAAAGGAAAAAGTTAAAGTATTTTTATTTGCAGATGGTATGATTATATACATATGAGACACTAGAAACTCTACCAGAAAACTCCTACAGCTAATAAACACTTTCAGCAAAGCAGAAAGATGCAAAATTAAATACACAAGAGTAAGTAGCTCACATATACAAATGACAAATGAACTGAGAAAGAAATCACGGAAAAAACACATGTAACATTATATATATCATGGGGTAATTCTAACCAATCAAGTGAAAGACTTGTATGATTTAAAAAAAAAAAAAACCTTTTAAGACACTGAAGATCACAGAAGAAGAAAAGATCTCCTATGCCCACAGATTGGTAAGATTAAATAATCAAAATGGCTATCCTATTAAAAGCAATCTACATATTCAATGCAATCATCATAAAAATTACAACACAGTTATTCAAAGTAATTGAAAGGACAGTTATTCAAAATAATTGAAAAGACCATTTTCAGCTCATTGGAAATTCCGAAAACTCAGGATAGCTACAATAATTCTGAATATCAAAAGAACTACTGGAAGTATCACTGAACTCAAACTGAGTTATAGTAATAAAAAAGGATGTTATTGGCAAAATCAGACATATTGATCAAAGAAATTGAAGATACAGACTTAAGTCCACACAACTATGGACCTTTGATAAAGAAGACAGATATACACACTGGAAAAAAAGACATCATCTTCAACAAATGGTGCTACTCAAAGTGAATAGCTACACATAAAAGAATGTAAATATATCCATACTTATAACTCTGCACAAAATTCTAATTCCAAATGGATCAAGCACCTAATGTCCCAAATATGATAATAAATTGCAATAGTATTTAATTCACTGGCACATAAAATGACTTTCTGAATACGACCCATTAGCACAGGCACTAAGACCAACAATAAATGGGACTTCCTGAAACTGAGAAGCTTCTGTGTGGGAAGGTATACCCTCATTCAAGCAAATCAGCAGCACACACAAAGGCAAAAGGTGACTGTCACTCACTCATTTGATAGAGGGCTAATGTCTAAAATATAATAGAGAACTCAAACAACTGCACATCAAGAAAACAATCCAATTTTAAAATGAGGTATACATTACTTAGAGACATTAAAACCAAAACTACTTTGAGATTTTGTCTTACACTTGAATGGACAAAATCAATAAAAATTTGCCAAATTTATGTTAGAGAGTATGCGAGGTAGGGGGAACACACATTCATTGTTGGTGGGAATGCAAACTGGTACAGTCACTATGGAAAACAGTGTACCAATTTGTCTGGAAGCTGGGAATAGATCTACCTTACAATTTAAATAAATTACCCTTGAGCATATATCCACAAGATGCTTTAAACTACTACAGAAACACTTGCTCATCCTTGTTCACTGTTGCTTAATTCATAATTGAAAACAACTTGGATACCCATTAACAGATCAATGGAGAAGGAAACTGTGATATAGTGACACCACCTCATATATTATTCAGCTGTTAAAAATCTGCCAGTAAATTAATGAAGCCAGAAAAGTCATTCTAAGTGAAGTTATCCAGACACAAAAAGACAAATATAGTACATATTTACTTATATATGGATGTTGGCTGTTAAGTCTTTGATAAGCAGACTAACAATCCATAGAATCACAGAAGTTAGGTATAGAGTAAGGAACTAGGTGGTAAGGAAGAATGTCCCAAGAAAGGGAAAACAGAATAGATAGCTACAAATGAACTGAATGAAAGGGACTGGAATGAGAGGATCAAATGGGAAGAGGGAAATGCAGGGGAAAGGGTAAGAATATAGGGAGGATCATATGACAAACAATAAAGGCTATTTGAGGGAACATATGGAAATTGACTACAGTAGAAGTGTCTTATATATAAATATATGAAAGAACTCCAAATGGAATTACCAAACAAGGGGAAGAGAAAGAACCACCTGGATATCTATCACCACCAAATGAAATTTATAGTGCCAGGAATGGGTCACTTAAAATTGAGCTGTTGGCCAAAGGGTCACATGGAAACCCTCAGCATCCCAGGCTATTAACAAGACTATCAGTTGCTATCTTTGAACTCACAGTAAGGCACTATGTAACTCATGAAATATGATGAAGTTTAGCTGGTCACTATAGTGCTTTCACCACTATTGACTAGTACTCATGGTACTATATTGGAAGGTACTGTGCATGCTACCAGAGGAGAAAGGTAAACACCAACCCAGCTACAAACCCTTTGATCTACAATGGCATCCTCCCTACATGATTGGATTTAAGGCCCACTCTTGATGGAACCCATGTCTGACATGGCTTAAGTGGGTGGAGAAGTGAGAGGGATTTAAAAGGAGATGAGGAAGGGACAATCATGATCAGAATATTGAATAAAAAAATATATTTTCAGAAAAAAGAAAAACAAAAATGATAGCCAGATTTTGTGAGAAAAACAATTATTCACCATTGGTAAAGATATAAATTAGTTATAGTCCTCATGGCATCTATTATGGATTGACCATTGGTAAGGATACAAATTAGTTATAGCCCTTATTGCATCCATTATGGAAGTTCCTAAAAAATACCCTGAAGATACAATTAGCATATAATACAGCTATACCATTCCTGGGTACATATCTCAAGGAATTTAAGTCAGCATACAACATAAATACTGACATATCATTTTATTTCAACATGACTCACAACAGCTATGTTATAGAATTAGCCTCTATTTCCACTAACAGATGGATGAACAAAGAAAATCTGATAAATATACACAACAGAGGATTTTCAAACACAAAGAAAAACAAAATTATGCTAACTGTCAGGAAAATTAATGGAAATAGAGATCACTGTGTTTAGTGAAATGCACTAGAATCAAAAAGACACATATACCATTTCTCTCATACCAAGACTTTAGGTTTTAAAAGTCATAATAAGAAACACTTTATAACACATAAGTAGACTCCAAAGAATAATGTGGATAAATTGTGTACACTACACATGCATTCTACCAACTGAGCTACATCCTTAGAACCTCAGAGTAGTATCTTAATGTAGTTCTCAAAGTTAATTAGCAGTAGAGCAGGACTGGAAATTCAAATATGCTTATTTAATCCAAGTCATTTTTCCAACTAATCATGATTCTGAAATCAGACTACTCATAAAATCAGCTCAAACTGACATAATGTTCCTTGATAAAGAAAATATAGAGAAATGGAGACCTGTATATGCTATTGGGGGAATGTAAATTAGTATAGCCATTATGGAAAATAGCATAATGGTCCCTTAAAATCTTACACAACCAACTGACTGAATAATCTCACAGTGATATATTCCAAGGAAATGAAAATAGTATATTAAAGAGACACAGGTACTCTCACACTCATTACAATAACATTCATGAAATCTATGAAATAGAAACAACTTAGGTGTCTATCAACAATGAATAAAAGTCATGTACTACATACAAAATACTATTTACTCCACCTAAAGGATAAAATTTAATCATTTGTCACAACATGGATGGAACAAAAAATGATAAATAAGCTAGACAAAGTTAAATACTGTGTAATATCAATTATATATGCAAATTGAGGGTAGAATAGTGGTTATCACTGGCTGAATAACATTGGGTTGTTGAGAAGGTTAAATTAGTTCTAAATAACAGTAAGACTGGATCAAGAATGTCTGGTGTGCTATAGTGCAAGGGAGTAACTATAGTAACGGTAATGTATTGTGCATTTCTAAACACTAGAAGAAAACATTTTCCACTTTTAAAAGCACTAATAAGTACCAAATGTTTGAGTATATTTGTGGACAATTGATTTAAACATCAAACAATAACTATAGGGGAAAAAATGTTACCCAATTATTATGTACTTTTTAAGTTTAAAGTTATTAATAAGATAAGAGCATTAGCAAACATGTGGAAACAGGCTTTAGATTCTACATGTGTGATCCAATAAAATCACCAGAATTCTAAGGTATGCTAGGTGCTAGGTAACATTATCCTCTAAAACATTCTCAAGAATCTGAGGGCAGAGCAGTAGCAAGCCACCTACCTCCATTTGAGATACAATGTACTTGTATAAGGTAAGATGATTTATATTTGTAAAGTTATTACATTTTAAAAGTAGGTAATTTATTGTTTTGAGATGGGTTCCTACTATGTAACCCAGGCTGGCCTGAAACTTAGTCCATAGCACCGGTTAGTCTTGACTTCATAGAAATCTTGCCTCAGCTCCCAAGTATTGGGGAGCTAAGTGCTTAGATTAAAAGCATGTGTTACTATGGCCAGATCAAATCAATTTTAAGAAATTATTCTTACCTGTGGTGTTGTTAGGGTTGTAGTGCTACTCATTGTATCTTCCATTTGTTGTGTTTGAACATCTAATGTTTCAAACTGGTGTTCAAATTTGTCCATTAAGGCAGAAATCTATAAAGATACAATCATAATAAAAATGTATCTTGAAAAGATGCTATCTAAACATCAAGTAATAATTATAATTGTTTGTTTTTACCTTTTCAAGGTTCATACTCCTCAATGTAGCATCCATAGATTTAACTACACCTGCCATGGATTTTGTCACCTATTTGGAATATAAAACTGATTTAGTTACATTCAAAATTTGTAATCTTTTAAGTATGTTATTTATATATCAACTTTGGAATCTTGTCTTTTACTTCTTTAACAATAAAACCATATTCTACATCTAGGTCTAGGTACTATCTTATATTATTGATACTTCTTAGTAGACAGCTTCTAAAACAGTTGAACAGTCCACTACCAAAATCTTTTTCCTTCAAAGTCTAATTTTCCATAAAGTCCTTTATTAATACCACCTAATTCTTTGAAATAGACTCAGATATGCGATTTTTGTAAGTCTTCTTACTCTCGCTAAACTTCAGTCAATTGGTATTTTGTTCACAGACACTTAGCTTTTTTAAAAAATATTTATTTCTATTTTATGTGAATTGGTGTTTTGCCTGCATGTATAACTGTGTAAGGGTGTCAGATCTTGGAATTACAGACAGTTCTTAGCTGCCATGTGGATGCTGGGACTCAAACTCAGGTGCTCTGGAAGAACAGTCAGTGCTCTTAACCTCTGAGCCATCTCTCCAGTCCCCAGATACTTCGTCTTACCTTGCCCATTGTTACTGCAGTTTGGACTCTGGCTGCCACAGCATCAACCCTAGCACTCATTCTCAAGAAATTGATTGCTTGGTTTTTCTGACGGATTGCATTTTCAGCATGTATTCTTGCAACTTCTGTATTGCCTTTCTGAATAGCCTGTTTTAAGCAGAAGTAAAAGTGTTGAAGAAAAATAGCAAACTAAGACACTGGTGCAGACAGAGCAAAAATACTGCTATTTTTAAAAATTAAATAATAACAAATTAACTATAGTCTATAAGAGGTTTTAATTAACCTTTTGACAGCTAAATATTATAATGTTAAATAATAATATAAAATTCTATTCTTTTTTAATCTCATGATTAGAGAACATGTATTAACAGTTTAAAAAATTAGAATATGCTGGACACAACAATGCTTTTAATTCTAGCACAATGAAGGCAGAGGCAAGCTGACTTTGAGTTTGAGACCAGCCTGTCTACATAGAAATTTCTAGACCACTCAAGACTACACAATGAGACCTTGCCTAAAAATATACAATAGAAAGAAACTAAAAGTTAAAATTTGCTCATAATTATATCACCATGCTAATTTCATTGCTAATATTTTAGTACATACTATCTAAATATATAAACATTTATTTCTACATATATATAGTTTTCAACACAAGCAAGCATGTGGAATATACTGTTTTCAATCTTGGTTTCTCTCATGCTAAAACATAACTTTAAGTTAAAAACATATCTACATCATTTCTTTTTTTCCTTTTATTATTATTATTATTATTATTATTATTATTATTATGAACAAAGAAGTCACACTTTCTAACCTTGTATATCCTTATTCAAGGTTCCAACCTTCTCCCACCACATCAGGTCATTTCTTTCTTCTCCACAAATCCCTATCCCATCCCTGGGCAGGCTGCAGGCATTCCCATGGTCCCACTGCCCCAATATTGCTTAGTTCAGTCTCCACTCCTGGCAGATCCAGTTTTCTCCCCCCTCCCTCAAGAGTGAGTCTGGTGTTCCTCTAGGGGGAGTGGGATCCACAGTGTCAGTCCAGGGTGTTTCTGATCCCAAGCTGTTCAGTGGTAAAAACATATCTACATCATTTCTGAGAGTCACTGTAGTAAAAGAATTACTAATCATTCATAAAATGATTATGGATGTTACATACACACTAAGAAGTTTCTGTAAGATTGTTACTGAATATGCATATGAAAACACTGTGTAACAGGAATCTAGCATTCTCCTGGTATAATATATTGATCAGAAAAAAGCTAAAAGAAAAACAAATTCATATAAAGAAAAAATGGTAAATAGTCCAGATAATACAACAAAGTGAAACAGGTAATACAGAAATGACAAAAATTCAAGAATAAGATCCTAATTTTTCAATAAAATAGCCATTTTATAACTCTCCTAGTATATATACACACACTTTCCAAATGTTTTCATATACCTGGATATTGAACTGAATGAAGATATATATTCAAATTTAATTATATTCCCTATGATGCTTATAATAATTTTCATCTTCTAGAATAGCATTATTGCTTTATTTATAGGTAATCAACATAGGATATTATTGTAGTCCATCATTATCTAAGAAGAAAAATGTAGTATCTCTCAATAAGATGTAACCCATACCTGACATGGCTTGAGTAACCAAGAACCTGAAACTAGATAGACCAGGTACCTAGGGAAAAACCAAATACTACTGTTCTACTAGAGAAATGGAGCAATAAAATGACTCCTAAGACCTTCTTCTATACCTATAGATCAGTGCTTTGCTCAGCCATCATCAGAGAAGCTTCCTCCTGCAGCAGATGGGAACAAATATAGAGATCCAAGGTCAGACACTGCAGAGTAAGTAATCTTGGAATACTAAGCCCAGATTGGGTTATCTCTATAGAATCCAGCCCCTCAGAGCACAGGGAATCCCTTGGAAGAGGAGGCAGAAATAGTGTAAGAGCCAGAGGACACCAAGGCAACAAAGCCCTCTAACCACAGTAGGGTTGATTTATATATGAACACAGAGACTGTGGCCATGCAAATAAAAGGTCTGCATGGGTCTGTACCAGATGGGGTCCTATAATGGACAGAAGTGGATACTCCCCAACCAGGCCCAACCAAAAGCCAGTTTCAATTGATAACCACTTGTAAATGAAAAATTAGTATTCTCCAAGGGAGTACCACTGGGGCATGAATTCTAGTTAGTATATAATGAAAACCCAAGGCTAGATATTGGGGGAAAGTTGGGATATCAGAGAGAGGAAACAGACCACAGCCAGTTCTCACCCAGCCAACTTCTCAGACTGGACAGGGTAAATGCTATCTTCAAGAGTCCTTAGCCTGGCTGGTTGCTCCTACAGACTGCCCTGAATCATTGTTCCTCCTGCCTTAAATATCTTTCTCACCTAGTAAATTCATTTCGGGGTTCAACTCTGTATCTTACTCCTGGAGATAGGATTAAAGGTGTGAGCTACTACAGGTTTGGTTGTTAGGCCTTGAACTAACAGAATACAAACAGATCTCAGTCTCCTGAGAGATGGAATTAAAGGCATGAGTCACCACTCTCTGACTCTCATGGATTGACTGTGGGTGATCTTGTTCTCCTATATTCCAGGCTGATTTTATTAAATATAAAATATATCACCACACTTAAGAGTAAGTTCGTATGCTCAGTAGTAAATGGCCAATAAAAATGAACTTCATAGTATTTTTGGAGGTTCTATTTCATAATGTAGTGTCAAGGCATTTAATTTTTTTAACAGCTTATGGTCCTTTGTACATATATTATGGCTTCCAGTTTTGTCTTTTTATGGGATATCTGGTGCCTGTGTGAATGTATATATCTCTGTATCTATGTCTTTCTTGTACTTTTTATTGTTTTTTTCCTGTTTGTTTTGTTCTATTCCAGTTTATCTATTTTGTTTTACCTTATTTTTATTTTATTAGTATTCCTTAGATGCTTCTTTGTTTTTTAATGAGACAGAATTTGGGTGGAGGGGAAGTGGTGATTAGTATTTTATATGTGCTCATAGCTTTTAAATAGATTCATTTATTTTACTGTGCTCTAAATGTCATTTGGTAATCAAGTAATTTCTTATGGTTTTTAAATGATTTTTGTTTCTAGCATTTAAATAATGATTAAATTTGTTGCTCATCTGAATGAAATATCTAGTTCTTAAACATTGTTGATCTACACATAGCCTTACTACTTTAGAAACTTTTAATTTTGATATAGGATCTCCTTAAGTTATAGAGGGGCCTTGAACTCTCAGTCTTTCTGCCTGAGCCTCCTGAATAGACAAATATCTGGGATTCCAGGCATATAATACATACAGATTTGCTTTGCATTCAGGTATGTTTCTATTATCTTCCAACAATAATAGCTTCCAAGATTGAAGCATTTTTTCTTTTAATACATTTAAGAGGTTTTTGTTTGATACCTCAGTACTTTCATTTTAGCTAATTAAAAATTCCTATAAAAGAAACATCTGCATGGGAATATAGCATTAAAGTGGAAAACAATATCTTATATTAAAAAGACTTTCACTCAAATCAGTTACTCTCTGAGGGAGTAGCATCTAGTAAATGCAAGACTGTACTTTAGGCACTGGGGATTTAGTAGTGAATCCAAGGACATTCTTGGGTTCTTATGGAACATATAATCCATACAGAATCTAATAATAAGCAAAACAATTAAAATAGCAATTGGTAAAAGTGACAGCTATGTCAAAGATGTGGCATACACCTTTAATCCTAGCTCTTGGGAAACAGACACAGGGCAATTCCTGAGTTCTAGCCCTTCCTACACACATACATAATAAGATGGAGACCCTATCTCAAAAACAAACAAACAAACAAACCAGTAGATGTCAGGGAAAGAAATGAAGAGATGACAGTCAGGAAAAAAAGGCTTTGCGTTTGAAAGAGAATAAAAAGGTATGTGGAATGACTTGGAAGGAAGAAAGAACGGGAAATAATGTAATCATAATCTTAAATTAAGAAAAACATTTAAAATAAAAGTTAGGACTATGGCTCTTGAATTTTCAGAGCCTGATAGAGACAATTAACATAGTGAGAAGTGAGTAAGATTATGAAATATAAGAAAGGTTTCTATCTTAGCTAGAGGAAGAAAGCAAGCCAGCTGTAAGGATCCTTAGCACAGAAGGCAGTAAAATACCAATGAGAAGACTCTGTGTAAACAGGTTACTGACACAGCAGGAGGGTGAACACAGCTGAAGTCTACAAATCAGAAATGAAATCCAGTAATAAATAGTTACAGCTTTGGAGCCATTTTAAAACTCGGACTTTTTCCTTGGAGATAAGATATCAAGACACAGTGTCTGAGCAGAACACTGACATCACATGGCTTCTCTTAAAATACTTCCTCTGGATGCTGTGTTAAGATTACTTTTATGAGGGTTGAGGGATTAGTTCATTGGGAGAGTCCTTGTCTAACAGGAATAATGGTTATGGGGCTTGATTCCTAGCACTGAAAGAAAAAAAAACCCTCTAAAACAAAAGCATTATCAGAACAGGGTCAAAACAGATACCAAAACAAGCAGGCTAATTGGAAGCTTGTTTACAATAAGTGAAGATAAGGATGGCCTGGGTGGAGATGAATACTCTGGACAGGGTAAGAAGCTATCAGATTTGAAAGATTTTCCAAGGCTCAGATGTAGTGTAGGAAACAAGAGATTAATCACACAATGCCATTCTAAGGTTGGTTGTTTCTTCTAAAAGACAGAAAATGTCTACAGGCACACCAGGAACACTGTACTAGAGGATGTCACATAGGGAGCTCTGGTTCAAGTCTGATTTTTTAAACCTTGGTCATCCAAGTAGAGGCAATAATGCAGTTGAAAACAGGAGTCTTCAATTCAGGTATGCAGGGTAAGCTAGAATTATCCATCATCACACAAGTAAAGCTAGAGACTAAATGAACTCACTTCTGGAGTCAAAATAGGTTAAAAAGAACAAAAGAAAACAACAGTAGTAAAATGGACTTGGACTGGGCAGTGGTGAATGTGGGTTCCTAAAAGCCAAAGCATTAAAGTATTTGAAGGAAGGAGTAATGAACCCTGACAAATATTGTTGATGGTTCTAATAAAATGTGAATTAAGAACTGAATGGATTGATTAGTACAAATTTTCCTGGTTTCTATTCAGGTAGAGGTATAAGTGTAAATGAACAAAAAAAAAATCAAAACAAAAATTGAAGCAAGAATTAGAGCTAACACAAAATAGAGGGCTATTTCAAAAGGGTTTGCAAGTAATGAGGAAAAATAGCAAGAAAGGCACTGGCAACAGAGCCCGGTGGTCAACTGCCTGCTTAGTACTAAAACCAAATAAACAATACACCCCCCAACATACACACACACACACAAAACTGTTATGCAAACAACAGCAAGAAACCACACGAGCATTGAGAGACACAAGAGGCTCTCACATAAGCACTTTGAAAGTTTTAAAGATGGTTGTATGCTAACACAATTTATTCAGCACACAGAAGAAAACTGACAATGTAAAACAAAATGTTACATAAGAAATGATACCTGACACAGACCAAAGCAGACTCCCTTTAATTCTTAGAACTATCAGATTTTAAAGGAGGAAAAAGACAAACTATGGCAACAGAGGCAGTTATCTATAATGAACAAATATTTCTCAATGAATTAGAAAGCAAGAGCATCAGTCAAGTCTGAGACTGAGAAAGGGGGATTATGAAGTTTACAAAGAAAGAGGGCATAATGTGGTCACTCAAGTGAATGCTAGAATAAATGGATTAAGGAAATATAGCATAATCTATCACCATATCTTGGTGATTCTCTTAAGTCCTTTACTGTCTAATAATTTGGAAAGAAGTAAAAAAAAATCAAGCATTCTCTTATGCAGCATTTTTATTTCTAAAATCAATCTTAAATTGATTGAATCAGAGAATTCCACAAAGATTTAAATGCAAGAATGGAGTATTTAAAATATCAAAAGGGCTGGGCAGTAGTCACACATGCCTTTATAGTCCCAGAGCTTGGAAGGCAGGCAGATCCCTGTGAGTTCAAGGCCACCCTGATCTGCAAAGCTAGTTCTAGGACAGCCAGGGCTGTTACAAAGTAAAACTTGGTCTTGAAAAAACAAAAAACACCCCAAATTTACACACACACACACACACACACACACACACACACACATCCCAAAAGAATTAGGACTAGAGATGCCTTTATGACAGCGCAAGCTCAGTTGTTGAGTATTTGCCTAGAATGTATAAGACCCTAGGTTCAATTCCCAGTACTTCAAACAAAGGAAACATCCAAACATTCATTAATTAGGTAAACAAAGAGGAATAATTGAGGAAATTATAATTTATATTCATGAAGGAATAGTGTTTTATAAATAGAAAAAGGTTGCAGATAGTAAATATAATTAGCTAATGATGGGGGCCAAGCTCACAATTTAATAATATTAGAAATTCATAAGCCAATTTTTTCATCTCTTCCAAGTACTAACAGCTGAATGTCTACTATGGATCAGGTACTAATGCTAAAATATTTAGCAAAAGATGTTCCCTACAAGTACAAGAAAACAAGAGTAAGTAGTGCATATACCATACATAATAAGTGCCTCAATGAAAATAAAATGAGTGATCCAATGGGGTAACACAGCAGACTGAAATACTTCTGGTAAGGTAGTTAGAAACAATCACTTAAAAATAAATATCATTTAAAGTGAATGAATGACTAAAAGGAACCAGCTCTCGAAACACATGGGAGAAAAAATTGTTGAGGAAAATGACAGTTAAATCTAAAGATAAGGCTGAGCTATATGTTCTGAGAAACCCACTGGGTTTTGGACCACATCAAGGAGATGAAGCTGGAAATAGGCAGAGTCCATCAGATAGGGTCTTCTAGGACTCTAGGTTTTACATTAGGTGTGCTGTAAGGTCACTTGGAAACTTTAAGCAATCATCATTATATATTGTTTCAATTGACCACTATGGCTAGCTACCCAGGGAGAAATGGTCAATGAGAACAATGGTAGATACAGATTAACTAACTAGATGAGGGCTAGGGCAAGAGAGGCAGCAGCTGAGAGGGCAGACAAAAATAATGTGGTCTGATTTAGGTATGAGTGACAGAAGTGGTAAGACCTAGTTACATTCAGGATATATTTTGAATATAGACCAGTTGTGGACAACAATGAGCTAAAACATTAAATAACCAAGACTCTATAAAATAAAAATAATGGATCAAAACCAGGTAATGTTTTGAGTATAAAGAAAGCTCAAATCAGGCATTTAATTAGGTAAAATTAAGAAAGGTTAAGTAGAAATAATACATTCGTCATTGAATACATCAGTCTGGAGGAGAGGGTAGAACTTTATATTCTTTCCTTTCATTTACAGCTGAACTTGCTATAACCAGCTGAACTTTGCCTCTACTTCACTAAAGTTGATCTTATTAAAATTATTTTCTTCCTGCCAGTCTTATTCAGCAGACAGTTTTGAATTATTTATATATTTTGCCTTGTCAACACTTCTTCCCATGAATTGCTCCTGTCTCTTTCAGTTCTGGTTCTTCCCTAATTGCTCCTTTCCAGTCTCTGTTGGTTTCTCATTCTTCATCTCCTCTATGCTATCCAATGGATGTTCCAGATTAGTTTTGTTAGCCTGTTACTGCTTACCCTCCCCAACATCTGCCTGTGGTTCTAGCACTAAGTCTTATCAAATCTGTTGTCTCCAGATAAAACCTACCTCTTAGAATCCTGAAAAAAAAAATGTAATTTCTTATTAGGCTACTACATCAGGTAGCATATCTCACTTAGCATATCAAAAGCTCAACATGCTCCCTCAAACACCCTAATAAATTTTGGTGTTTTTACACTGAAATAAAAGTCACCACCTCCACGTAATCATGTGCCCCAGCTGGAATTCAGTCATTAGTAAGGACTTCTTGTTTCCCCCTCTCTAATCAGTCATCAAATTCAAATTCTACTACATCAATCAATAGCTTTTAGTTCTGTGAAACTTTAATTTTACATGTACCATGTTTTGTCTGAATGTGTGTCTATGCACTCACTCTTTATAGACTTGGTACTGCAGAGGCCAGAAGTAGATATTGGATCTTTGATAACTGGAGTTACAGAGCTGTGAGCCACCATGTGGATTCTGAAAATTAAATCTGAGTCCTCTGAAGAGCGGCATGTACTGAACCATTTCTCCAGTCCCTCAACAGCTTTTAAATTCCTCACACTGCCTCTGTTCCCATCACTACCTTCTCTAGCAAAGGCAACTCATTGTTTCTTTCAACAATCATCATCCATATTTTGAGCAAAAGGAAAAAAATGTTAGCTCAAAATTTTCCCTTAATCTGTATTATTTTGTTTCTGAAAGCTTTTTATACAATTTATTTTTAAATTTTCACACATGTATACTATAACAGTCTCCCTTCATCTAGCTACTCCTGTGCCCTCCCCATTCCATCTCAAACAACTTAGAATGTTCAACTACTTTAAAGTGCAATTAGAACTGAAAAATATATTAAGGCTCAGAAAGATGAACACCTTATATTGTTTTAGCTTCTAATAGGTAATATGTGAATATAGAATAGGGTAAGTATGGGGAGAGGCCAGGAAACCAGAAAGGGATCCTTGAGATAGGTAACAAAAGGCGTTGAGGGAAGTGTGTAAAAAGACAATTTATCATGGGGGAGATGGAGGGAGTAGGCAGAAGAGAGGTAATCAGAACTCAAATGTATCATTTTAAGTTAATAATAAACAAACTAATAAATAACAAAACAAGTTTTCACACAAGCAAGCCTTAAAACCTATTTGTCACTAATTTGTTAAAAATGAACCAAAAAAAAAAAATCAACTTAGGACCAAAAAAACTAGCCACGAAACTAAAAGGCAAACTGACAGTAATAGATTCTATTATTTATTCATTTCTGCTGCAAAGCTAATGAAATCTAACAGGTATACCCATAGTAATAAATCTGGTTAGCTACTTTCTATCTCAAACATTATTAAGAGTTTTGGACAACAAAAGACAGGTAATTGAGTTCAAAGATAAAACCAAGTGTAATGGGATGATGTAGTTTTTTTCTTTTTCAGTTAGTCCAGGTGGTAAAGTTTTTACACCTAACTCTCATGTTATCCTAGGCAGGACACAATTTTCATGCTCATTCTAATAAAAGCATTATCAAAAGACAGAGGATAACTGGTTTTCAGTTCTTTCTCAGTCAGTTTGCCCAAATTTCTCCAATTTGCAAGGCATATACAAGCCTTTCTATGACCTCTGGTTTTGTAAAAAATTCTCTTAACCTTTACTGCCCATCAACTAAGAAATATATAATGAAAATGTGAAATCCTATTCATTAGTAAATTCAGCAGTAAAGAATATTATTGTGATTGCTTCTGGTTCCGCTCCCGGGACCGAGTACTGTCTGCAGAATCCCACCGCACTCTGGAGCAGGGGCAGGTAAACTCTGCCCCTGACCACATCCACAGCTCCTGCTGAGGGAAACCCTGCCACGACCTCGACCTCAAACTGAGCTAACCAACTACAGGGGTCTCTGAAGGGCAGATTCAGACCCCGCCCAGAGGTGAGGAGGGGGCAAGAGGCCTCAGCGCCTATATCCCAGCCTGGGAGGGAGAGTTGAGTTCCCATTGCTTCTTGTTCCGCTCCCGGGACTGAGTGCTGTCTGCAGAATCCCAGCACACTCTGGAGCAGGGGCAGGTAAACTCTGCCCCTGACCACATCCACAGCTCCTGCTGAGGGAATTTGCACGGCTCCCCACCACGACCTCGAACTGAGCAAACCAACAACTGCAGGGGTCTCTGAAAGACAGAATCAGACCCTGACCAGAAAGGAGACAGGAGGCACACAAACCCGAGTGCCACAATTGACCAGGACCCATCTATTCGTGAACCACTGAAGCCATGGGCAAACATCAGTGCAAAAAATTACATAATACTACAAAGGACAACATGGTAACTCCAGAAGAGAGTGGCGATCTTACAAATACAAGACGTTAACTGAGCAATGAAGAGGAAACAGAAGGAAGCAACACCAAAAATTCCTTTTTGATAATCATCGAAGCTCTCAAGGAAGATATGAAAAAAAACCTTACAGAAATAGAAGAAAATACAAAAAAAAATTGGAAGAGATGAACAAATCTATGAAAGAAACACGCCAGGAACTAAAAGCTGAAATAAAAGCTGAAATAGAAGCAATAAAAAAGGCGCAAAATGAGGCAAAAATGGAAATAGAAAACCTGAAGAAAAAAGCTGGAACTACAGATACAAGCATAACAAACAGAGTTCAAGAGATGGAAGACAGAATCTCTGAAGTGGAAGACTCAGTAGCTCAAATAGATATATCAGTCAAAGAAAATACTAAAACCAAAAAAGCCATAACTCAAAATGTTCAGGAAATCTGGGACACCATGAAAAGACCTAATTTGAGAATAATAGGAATAGAAGAAGGAGAAGAATACCAGCTCAAAGGCACAGATAATGTTTTCAATAAAATCATAG
>PVIH01014901.1:0-42500 GCA_004025045.1 Sigmodon hispidus
TAAAAGAAGAGACTAAATTCCACCTGCCAGTGTCTAGACTCTTAACACTGCAATGTTTCTATGATATTTAGAGATTGTCACTCTGTTATTTGTTTTCTCTTTTTTTTTATTACTTTTCCTGAATGTTGAAGTAGTGGTAATAATAGATAAATCATATGGTAATGAGTTTATTCATTAAATAACTTAAATGTTGAGAGAAAAAAAAAAGAAAATCAGTGTTTTCTCAGCAAAAATAAACAAATAAATACACTGAAAGTATTTCATTGCCACATTCAAAAGACAAGTTTTTCCTTTTTTCCTGGTTTATCTTCATTGTTTTTATCTACACTTTTATGGAAACCATATTGACATGATGCATTACTCTTTTGCTTCTAATGGTTAATTTAAAGACCAGAACCAGTTAGATAATGTAAAACCTCAGACTAAAGATATAAGTGACAACTATTTCAATTACAAGGATTTCAACATGCTTATAGATTTTGACATAGTGATTTTTTTGGGCTTATAAACACAATTCCAATATATATCATGCCAAAAAAAATGAAAAGATAGATTGGAAAACAAAAAAGGTATCATCCTGAGAGAAAAATCAAGCATTCACATATAGCCATGTAATAAGAGGAAAAACAGTCCAACCAATTAGTTCAGTTAGATAACGGTCATTTTAATGCCAGATCTGGATGGCTGAACTGTTAGCATGAGGGACATAATTTACTATATATTGAACTGAATTTTCTCAGTTATACTGACTAGTTCTAGCACACTACATTTACTCAAAAAGGCTATATACCTGACTCTATCTTAATATACAATTAAATATCAATAATATTTTGTCATTGTGCTAATATGAGCATAGATAGATATAGATATGAACAGATAGATAGAAATTTACAATAATGTTATAGAGAGAACAGACAAGATGGAATAAAGCTTCTTAAAGGTAGTTATCTACATCTTTCAAAGTTGATCTGAGTTACTTCATCAGTAGGTATAGTGATGACTTAATCTACATAATGCAATGAATTATTAGTTAAGTTACTACAATATATATTAATATTATTTTAGATTTTTAAAATTTAGATTCATTATGTAATGTGGAAAGAGTTATATGCAATCACACAGAAAACTAGGGTCAGAATGAAATTCCACACCTTTGAGAACTTTCAAATCTTCTAGTTGAGTTTCAATATGAAATTTATTCAGAATATATTAAAATATAATTATGTAGCTACCCTTTATCCAGAAAGTTCAAATGCAGATAATACTTCTTTTCTAAGTATTGAGATTGGTTAGGCAAAAGAGTTGCAGTTTAATGGAGTATTATATTCTGACTAATTTATTCCAATTCTGGTAATTATTATCTAACTAATTTGCTGGAAACATGACTAGTTCTATTATGCATTACCTGTAAAAAATTCTTCCCAGAATAAAAGAATCCAAGTGAAAAATAAATGATGTAACATCTCTACATAAATGCTGACAAATAGATGTTAGATTACAGTGAAATAATGGTATATTTGAAATAATTTTGTTTTAGCCAATGAAAGAAAATAGAAAATAGAGCTATTTCCTTATTGATTATTTATTTAAAAGATGGTTCGTTGATTAAAGGAGGCAAAAAATGTATCATTTTATAGTTATTTTGTGATTACTCTCCTAGACTTCATCAAAAGTATTCATTTTTCAATGTGGAAAGATAATTATATTTTACAAATTAAAACTATCAGACTTATATTACACTTCAAATTACTGCTTTAATTTCTAAATACATGGTGATACTAATAAACATAAAAATTCATTGTTTAAAAATTTGCATTTACGTCACTTAAGTATTGATCAAATGTATTTGCCATTGTAAGAGAAAGGGAGGAAACAGTACAAGAACTTTTTTTTCAGTATGAAAATAGTTCATAGGAACACATTTATATTTGAAATTTTTATTTTGTTTTGGAAGATTGAGTCTTAAAATACTTCCTATTGCCTTATTTGATGTTTATTTTACGTGTGCAAATCACTTAATTCATCTTTAACCATAAACATCTGTTTGTGGTTAAAGATCATTAGCCCATCTGCCCAGACTTACTAAAAAAGGAAAACACCTGAGATTTATGATGAGCAAATGTGGCTATTTTCTTCCCCTTGATGCAAATCTGCCTTTGCTTATGATGTTGCTATACATGCCTGTTCTACACACCATTAATGAAATACAATAGAGTGAAATTTTTCAGTCTGTCTTCTGTCATTCAGCCTCCTGCTTAACAGAGAAGTGGCTCTCCAGTGAATGTAGAATTCACTCCATTAGAAGAATATATAGTTCATTACCTGGCTTTTATAGTACTTTATAGTATCTTAATTTCATAACAGAATCACTGGGGCTGTAGAGACTGATTAAAATGAAAGAACACTCACTGCTCTTGTGGATGCTCCAAGTGCAGTTCTTCACATGCATACTTCATGGCTTATGACCAGGTTTAGTCCTGTTCTGAGGCTCCACCATCTTCTTCTGGATTCCGGGGGTGCCAGCATACATGGGGTTTACAGTTACACAGGCTCATACTTATACACATAACAAAAATAATGAATAGTTTTTTTTAAAGCAATGGCTTGCATAATATTAAAAAATTACTGAGCTTGTAAAAGAAATAATATAAGTTAATATTTTTATTTTGTATTTAGAGGCCAATTTTCTCTTATATATTGAGGGTAATTTTTTTTTAGAATACATTAATTTTTAAACATTGAATTACAGCTAATTCCAAATTACCTCTGCTATTTATCAAGTTACAGGTGAGAAACTTAAATCCCACAGAGGCAAATTTCTAAATTTGTAAGAAGATAACAATTATATTAATTTTAGATTTGGTTTAAGAATAAAATCTCCAGCCTTGCTGACATTTTCTTTCCATTAAAAAAGACTATTTAAAAAAATCTATAAATTTATATAAGTAGGAGCTACTAATTCAGAGCCTAAGAACAACTATCAGTGGCTTGTCAAATTTATCTTCCTCTCAAATTTGCATGGGTGAGGAATGAACATCACCAGTGCACCCTACCACTTGGGAACACCTTTTCTTTAGTGAGGTCTAAGTTACTCCCTCACAGATGTTGGTTTTGTCAGATATAACCTTGTCTAACTTCAATGTGCATCTCTTCTGGCTTACAAAACACTCCTCATCTCACCCGGGCTTGCCTTTCACTAGTCCGTTATGAAATTCAAAAGGTTCTTAGGCTGGCACCTATTTCCTCCTAGAGACAAACGTGGAGGACCTAATTTTCAGTCATTATTATTTCATTATTCTGAAGCTATGTTCTGAATTTCTACCATTAGCTGCTTTTAATGTTTCAATGATATATTAATGATATCAATATTTTCTGTTATGTTGTATAACAAAGAAAAAGACACAATTTCTATTTAGTAGAAAATATTACTTAGGAGAGTTGGTTTCCATTTTGAAAACCTTCATCTTATTTTGAAAATTGATGCTAAATATTCTTGATATCACTGTTGGCTCACCTGATGCTAACTAGTTTCAGTAATATAATTGTTTCCTTTGTGGTTTGTGAATCTGTTCACAATTTAACTTGTTGCCCCAGAAAAAAACACTCCTATACAGAACAAACATAGTATGCCTATTTAAGCACAAGCTTCTTATGTGTAGTCATCAACTCGTATGAGGAAAGACATGCTTTATTATGTCTTTATTTATTTATTTTGTGTGTATGTGGTGGGTGCATTCACATCACAGTGTACCAGTTGTGGGCCAGAGGACAAATTGGAGAAGTTGGTTAACCCTTCTTCTAACCCTAACCCTAACCCTAACCCTTTCTTTTCAATTGTGGATCCTTGGCACTGAAATATGTTCATCTTTCTTGGCAATAGATGTGGGTACCGTCTAACTCATCTCATAGGCATGACATAGGACATTTTTTCCTTCTTCTTTATTTATTTTGTATTTATCAAGAAAAACAGTAAAATGAATTTAAAATGCTGATAAGTTAACAATAACTATAAAGAAGATAAAAATCATAAGCATGACTTATCAAGGGTGATAATGCAAATAAGATTGCTACACATATATTGACTTTGTGTTCAGCTTTCCCTCTGAATTTTTTTTCCGTCCCTGTATATCCTTATTCAAGGTCCCTTCCCCCTCTCACCACATCAGGTCATTTTTACTTCTCCACAATTCCCCATCCCCTCCCTGGGCAGGGAGCAGACAGTCTTATGGTCCCACTGACCCAATAATGATTCTCCACTCCTGGCAAATCCAGTTTTGTTCCCCCTCCCTCAAAAATGAGTCATATAGGACATTTTAAATGAGTATTTTAAGTAATTATATTTATGTACTTGATTATTTTAAAATTTCTTGAAATTCTAGTGAGTTTGACTATTACTATGTAAAATTTGGTTCCCTGAATTTTTAACAGACGTAGAGAGATAAATAAAAGTAGTTAAATACTACAGAAGTAATTATGAAGTGATAGTTAAGTCTGAATAGGACTAAATATATATAATTAAAAATTACAAAGTATGAATTCAGCCTGTATCTCTCCTACTTGATATGCTAATTGCAGTCTTTTTATAGAACAATTATTTCTTACTATATAATATAAAGTGTGTCAAGTAGCAAAACAGGGAGAATAATTTTCACTATTGGTTTTCAAAAGGATATATTTTATTCTTTTATGTAGCTAAATATACTGAAAATGTGGATTGTGCACAGATGATTTTGGAAGACCCTATCCAATGAATGACAGCCAGAACCATTTAAGAACATAGGGAAAACTTGCACATTTCAAAAATCTCAGCAGAAATGTTTTCCCAACTTTCTTCTCCACATGCTATGTGATACACAAAGCTATGAAGTTATTTATAAAGTATACATAAGAAGAAAATGAGAAGTAACGAGAAAATGGCACATTATACAGACTCTATAATCATTATTGTGTGATCATTACAAATTCTTTAAGTTTTAAGTTATATAGTTAAAAGTCATGTGTTCAAACTATGGTGGATCACTTAAGAAAGTTTTCTGTTTTTACAAGAGACCTGTGTTTGAACCCTAGCTAGTACTTCCAGTGACTTATACCCCTATGTGTTTTGGAGCCACAGTATCTTATATTTGGTTCTATTATAAACAATCACCCCATTTACAGGAAATATGCTCACACATGGTTACACACTCAGAAAATCAAGCATAAATGCAGACTATTATATAAATCAATATTTCATAAGTAGGCAGACCACAGAAGTTACATTCAGTCTTTCCTTTCTACTCAAGTGATCAGACAATACACCACCACAGTGAGAAACAACAGAAAAAACTTAGTAAGAAGAAAGAAAACCTGCAGTTCAATTATAATCCCCTGTAACAGCTCACATCCTAGAGATCTAGTCTTCATGTTTTATTATGCTGCAACAAGAATCATTGTCCTGCATTGTCAGAGATGATCTAGGTGTATGTGTGAGTTTATCTTTTTAGGAAATGAAAAGGCAAGAACAGACTTCAGCACTAATAATACCTAAGTGGTGGAGCTTGTCCTGCCTTCCACATAGACATGGTATTAGAGAAGGATAAGCAAGCATGTCTTTCAGATACACTGTCAAGAGATATTGATGGCATTAAAATGAAGCATAGCTTCCATGTCCGAGGTGATAGCTCTGAGCTTTAGAGAAGATCCCAAACTACCATTCATACCCAGCAATAGCAATGCCCAAATACTAATAGGCTACCAGTAGAGACTGTATGGGGGATATGGTATTTTGTACTATACTGGACTTAATACAACATTCTACCTCTCTACTGCTATACATTTAGAAAAAGCTCACTGTAAAAGAAAGAGAAGAAAAAAAGACACACATATCATAGTAGCCTCAATGTTTTTTATAGAAAAAAATAGCTCATTAATAAATGAGAATCGACTGTCTATGGAACTGAACATCTCAATAAGAGTAAATGAAATCAAATTTGAGAATGATTAATGCATAGTCATTGAGAGCTGTCAATAAAAATTACAAAAATAAGCCCATCTTTCTTTTTCTTTTTAAAATATTTTAATTATGAATAAAGTCTCATTTTTTTATTCATGTATTCCTTTGTTCAAAATCCCTACCCACTCCCGACACTCCCAGTCACTCTCTCTTCTCCCCATTGCCTTATCTCCTCTGCAGCAAGGGCAGGAGGTCTCAAGGTCCCAAGGTGGCTTAGTCTAGCATCCACTGTAGGCAAGTCCATATTTCTCATCCCAACATCAAGAGTGAGTCAGGTGTTGCTCTGGAGGGAAAGGGCTCTAAGGTGCTAGTCCAAGTTGCTACAGATCCCAAGCTGTTCAGTGGTTGTGGTGTACAGCTTGAGTGTGCTTTGCTTTTGGTTTAAAGTCCACTAATGAGTAAGTACATCCCCTGCTTATCTTTCTGGGTTTGTGATACCTCGCTCAGGAGGATATTCTCCAAATCCATCCATTTGCCTGCAAATTTTAGGATATCATTTTTTTCTTACTGTTGAGTAGTACTCCATTGTGGAGAAGTACTCCACAATTTATTAATCCATTCTTCAGTAGAGGAGAATCTAGGTTGTTTACAGGTTATTGCTATTATGAATAATGCTGCTATGAACATAGTTGAGCTAATGCCTTTGGAGTGTGAATGGGCATATTTAGGGTATATTGGTATTGCTGGATCCTTGGGGAGATTGATTCTCAGTTCTCTGAGAAATGGTCATACTGCATTCCTGGGTGGCTGAACAAGTTTATAACCCTACCAACAATGGAGGAGTGTTCCCCTTGCTCTGCAACCTCTTCAGCATAGGCTGGATTGTTTTGTATATGATGTCTTTCACTTAGCAAAATATATTTGTGGTGACATTGTATATCTAATAAATCACCACAGATAGGTCTTATCTAGCCAATAACTCTGTCCTGTTGCCTGAATCCTCAGACTCAATTCCTTTCAGCATAGGCTGTCATCTGTGTACTTAATCTTAGCCATTCTGACAGGTGTAAGATGGTATCTCAAAGTTGTTGTGATTTGTATTTGTCTGGTGGCTAAAGATGTTGAGTACTTTTTCAAGTGCCTTTCAGCCATTTGCAGTTCTTCTGAGGAGAATTCCCTTTTTAATTCTGAACCACATTGTTTTTGTTTTTTTGTTTTGTTTTTGTTTTTGTTTTTGTTTTTTTTTTGTTTTTTTTTTTTTTTTTGATTAGGTTATACAAGAGTTTGGGCTCTAGTTTCTCGAGTTCACTATAAATTTTAGACATCAGTCCTCTATCACTTGTAGGGTTGGTGAAAATCTTTTCCCATTCTATAGGCTGTCATTTTGTAATGCTCACTTTGTCCTTGGCTTTACAGAAACTTCTCAGTTTCTGGAGGTCCTACTTATTGATTGTTGTTCTTAGTGTCTGTGCTTCTGGTGTTATATTAAGGAAGTGGTTACTTGTGCCAATAAAATAGAGGGTTTTCCCACTATCTTTTCTATGAAGCTCAGTGTGACTGGGTTTATGTTGAGGTCTTTGATCCACTTGAATTTGAGTTTTGTGAAGTGTGATAGGATTAGATCTATTTGCATTTTTCTACACACTGCTATACAGCTATGCCAACATCATTTGTTAAAGATGCTATCTTTTTTTCCTTTGGATATTTTGGGCATTTTGTCAAAGATTATGTGCTCATAGGTTTTTGTCAGAATCTTCAATTCAATTCCATTGATCCACAAGTCTGCTTTTATGCCAGTACCAGGCTCTTTTTATTACTGTAACTCTACAGTACAGCTTGAAGACAGGAAAGGTGATGCTTCCTGAGGTTCTTTTGTTGAGGAAAATTGTTTTAGCAATCTTGGCTTTCCTGTTATTCTGAATGAAATTGACTATTGTTCTTTCAAGGTCTGTAAAAATTTGTGGTAGTATTTTGATGGGAAGTGCATTGAATTTGCAGATTGCTTTTGGTAGAATTGCCATTTTTACTGTGTTGATCCTACGTATCCAGGAACATGGGAGAGCTTTCCATTTTCTGATATCCTCTTTAATTTCTTTCTTCAGCAATTTAAAATTTTTATCAAATATATCTGTTACTTCTTTGGTTATAGTTACTCCAAGGTATTTAATGCTATTAGCTGCTATTATAAATGGTGATGTTTCCCTTATTTCTTTTTCATTCCTTTTATCTTTAGTGTATAGGAGGGCTACAGATTTCTTTTATTTAATCTTGTTTCACTTCTTGTGGCTTGATTATTAGGGTAATTGTGGTCTCATAAAAAGAGTTTGTCATTTATATATAGGAAGGTTAATAATTTTTGTGTATTAATTTTGCTCCTACAAAAGGAAATACCTGTTAATGTTGAACCACATTTCTAAATCTTTGTTCTCTATGAAAGAGCAAATAAAACCATTATAATCTAGAATATGTAAGTGTCATATGTTTTTCATTTTGCCTTGAAGATTAAATATTATATTAAATGTGAAAGGCTATCTATAATAATTATAAATGTGAGTCATTATACAATGTGTTTTTTATTCAGAAACAGAATTAGTAAATAATTTACCATTTTATTGGAAGTAACATAATCATACTTTTACAGATCTTTTCATTATTGAACTTCACTTTAAAATATTACATTTCATTAAACACCAGAAACTTACTGTCCAAATGCTAACTACATTACAATGATTCTTAGTTTTTAATGCTAATAGAATATAATATGTTTACTTAGGAGTTAAAAATGGTATTTATAACTCCACATTTCCTAGTTTGAAGAACATATACATTAAAAGATAAATATAAATTGTATCACTCTTTTCTTTTTTACATATTTCATGAATTAATCAGCTGAACTTGAATGTGTTTGTACAGACCGAAACACTTGATACTTAAAAATTCATAGCTGCATACTGTCTTTTGAAAGACAGCTATAATTTAGTGTTACACTTGAATAAATTACACACTATTTAAGAAATGTTGTTTATGATTTTAAAAGTTAGGCAACTCAATTTCCCCTTGGGAGGAAAAAGTTGATTTTCTGTTTACTGAAGTTAATTAAAGTGCAAAGTTGTAATCTTATTCTTCTTTGCTAGACAGAAAGTAATTTTAATTTTCAGTATATATTAGTCATTCCAGTACAATGAGAGTAATTTTGTCATTTATTAAAAGCATTTCAGAATAAAATCTTGCCTAGACTCCAATGTGATTTGCTTTACTTTGTATTTCTAATGATGAAGACTTCAATGCACACTGTACATTTAAAACATACCACTTACTATTATAAAACACTCAACTATTATTTAGTCATGTTTGAATTCACTGAATGTCTTAATTAAAGCTACACAATTTATCTTTTTGCACACAATTCATCTTCGTGCACATATAAAATGTTTCATTTTAAACTATTTGAAAATTATCAAATATGTTTCAAAATGAGGGCATGGCATCTTCTGTCATGAATTTCTAATTTTTAAATAACATAATTGGGCACATTTTATTTATATGTATATTGAAAATACTTACCTCAGTAAAATAAATAAATAAATAATAAACTTACCTCTGAGTAATAATCCAAAGTTACAGAAGAATTTTGTAATTTTTCATCTCTTCAATTAGATGAAAAGTACAAAAATTTATTACTGAGATATGTATGTTTATAAAAATAAGAAACATGGTATATGTCTTATTAGCAACAACTCTGAGTCACTAAATGTTGGTGGCACATGTCTTTAACTTTAGAATGCAGGCAGATTTTTGAGTTTGATGCCAGATATGTCTACAGAGTGAGTTCCAAGACAGCCAGAAAAACACAGATAAAGCCTGTTTTTAAAAACTAAAGACAGAACAATGAATAAAAGAAAGAAATGAAAACAGAAAGAAAGAAGCAAAAAGCAAAAGAAGAAAGGAAGGAAAAAAGGAGTTCTATGCCAAATCAAATAAAATGATATCACTAAATGGATTGTATTCACCAGGAAAAAATTTTTATTTCCACACAGAAACTTACTATCATGGAACATATATAAGATTATTTGTAAAAATGAGCAATAATTTGAAAACATATTGACAAGTTTGTTAACAAAACTAAAAATAAGAAAGTTTTTTTTATTTTTAAAATATATTTGTTTCCATTTTAAATATCTTTGGACTAATATCCTGTTAATTCATACTTCTTAAAGGTCAAAACCATTTAAGTAGAATTTGAAAGTGAAAAAAAAAAAAAAACAGGGTAAGAGAACTGTAAATCTTGGGGACTACCCAGATGATGAAGATGGAGAAGATAAAGAGAAAACCCATCCCTTTTTGGAGAAGCCACACAGACAAAAGTGAGTGCACAGGAACTGCTGAGGAAATGGAAAGCCCACAGTGTAGGAAGTTTTCTCAAGCAATCTGTAGCTGCAATGCAATTACCATCAAAATACACAACGATCCTCACAGAAATCACATTAGCTGGAGTTTTCCCTCTAATACTCTCTGTAGCGCTGTAGCAATCTTATTTGTATGTCTACCCTTGATAAGCCATGCTTATCATTCTTATCCTCTATATAGTTATTGTTAACTCTTCCACATTTTAAATTCTTTTTACTGTGTGTTTTTTTTTAATAAATACAAAATAAAGGAAAAAAAAAAAAGAAATCACATTAGCAAAATCAACAGAGAAGAAAAAAATGCTTATTCTTTTTTAAATAACTCAAAATTACAAAATTAATGGGTCAATTAACAAAGCCATGTCACTGGAGATTCACAGGCCAGTGACTGCCAATTCATACTATTTCTAGGATCAGTAAAATGAGCAAATAAACAACCAATTTTAGATTCAGTTACTAGATTAGGCTTAGATCAATATTACAAATTAAGTTATTAAGGTAAATGACACTCATTAGCTATAAAGTAAAATTAACATATTTTATGTTGTGAGAAGCATTTAACACTATTGAACATACTTAGAAACTATGTCTTTGAACGTATCACTCTGGGATGATTACAACGGCATTTGTACTTTCAGGTAAATATGTTCATGAAGGAATATTTTGAGGAGACATGAAATTTTTTTCCTATTGAAACTTCAAAAATCTAATTATAAATAAAATGGAAAACAATGAAAATATATGTCAATATCAAAGCATGAATTCTTATGTCTAGATATTAGGGATGGGTAGAGTTCAGGAATGGAATATATGAGACATGGATCAAGTTCCCCAAGAGAAATATTTATGCTGGGAAAAATACAACTTGGCTAGAAAAATCCCTGGCTTTTTTAGCCATCCAGTGTAGGCTCTATTACACTATATATGATAGTCACTACTTATAAGCATACATAGATGCCAAAAGATTATATATATATATATACAACTTTAGCACGGAATCTCCTGAGTATAGTAACATTTCTTGAATTACAATTTCAAAGCAATCAGCCAGTGAGTTTGAGCTGATAAAAATTATAGGATGATCTCACCAATGGAAGCTACATTATATAAGGACTCACAGGCCAGTTATGGAACTCTTAAGACTGTGCAGAATATTACTGGGATATCTATAGCTAAAACAGTGTATAAAATTGTATATGTTTTATTTAAAAGTTGACAAATGATTTCCCAAAGCTAGAGTCACTTGATTTCTCAAGAGTTAATTATACAAGTGTAATTAATTAATCAAAGCTTTTACTACATTATCTGGTATGAGGTGTGTGTTTGTATATTTTCATGCATATAACTGTGGTTTTGAGTAGACCATAGCATACTTAGGCAGGTTAAAAATAATCCCTTTCTCTCCTCAGTTGCTTTGTCTAGCTATTTTACCACAGCAACAGGAAAATATATTTTTATTATAATTATTAGAGAGAAACTAATGAGTTTGTTAAAATTTGTTTGCAGCAGCAGAGTTCAAGGGATATGGGGAAAGCAAATATCTGCATAACTACAAACTTATGCTAGAGGTTTGGGAGGTGACTTTCTAAAAACCACATATATAGGGTGTTTCTTCTAACTTTATATATTCTATCACCTCCAGAGAAAAGGAGCAGATCAATTATGGATAGATGAAGCTACAAGGAAGTATGTAGGATTATGAGTTTTATTCCAATGACTTTCCCATCCATCCTGTTATGAGAGACCATCAGTAGCCTACCTTTTGAAGATCTTCTGGAGGCAAAATTGCTCCAATAGCTGTGATTTGCCTGATGAACCACAAGATTATATTACTCACACTGACAATTATGAGTAAAAATTTTAAAAGTGAATAGAAAAAAATTAATGCCCAAGAGAAATGGTTTATTCAATAAAACAACAACGACAACATTAAAACAAATATTGAGTAATATTTTACAGCACTGAAATAGGTAATTTAGTCTTTTATTAAAAGCTCTTTATTGAAGGGAAGATATGATAAAATATCAAACAAGCCAAACCTGAGAGGATACATTGCTGAAATAATAGGGGTGTTCTCTAGACAGATGGGATCATAACACACCAGAGCCAAATGAGGCCATAGCTATATGTATCTGAGATCCTTATTTCAAATAAGCCTTTGTGCAGAGACAATTACGTAGTGAATGAATTTATCAAATTTTCATAGCCAGCTGTTTACAGAAAACAATGAAACAATCAACAAGTGAACAAATCTCCAAGAAAATATATGTAAAGTCTTTCTGTAAATTACTTTCTTTCCCTGAAGAAATTAAAATTTTAAAATATTTGAATCTTTAAAATTACTTTGTTGTTAGGCAATATGATGATCATATTTTTACAAAATTCTCCTAAAGATTGATGAAATTTTGATGTTTATTTGAGAAATAACTTCATGAAATATAGGCTGCCTTCAAATGACCACACATGGACGCGTGTGTACACATACATGCATTCGGGCACACTCAGATATACACATACACAAATAAAACATAAAAATGTTTAATTCAGAATTCACATGCTAATAAGCATGAGGTTTTCAAATTTAAATTGTCATAACACTTAATCATAAAACAGTAACAATATATCATATTGTGCTACAAACAGCACAATGGCTTGATGGCTTGATGTGCAACAGCAAAGGTGATAAGTAGTTGTAATATTTTACCAGGTTAAGTAATCAAAATTATGAGGGAATTAATATCACAATTAAGAGACAAATATTAAATTCAAAGTGTATTTTTTCAGGTTATTTTGTCTATCCTGGATCTTATGTGCTTCCCTGTAAATTTTAATAGACTCCGACTTATATGGAGAATTTCAGTTGAATTTTGAAAGAGATTGCATTAAATCAATAAATTGTTTTTGGTAGGATGTCCATTTTCACAACACTAAACCTAATCCATGAACATGGGAGATACTTCTATCTTCTTCAGTTGCTTCCATCAGTGTCCTTGAGTTTTCATTCAGCAGGTCCTTTATTTCTAGGAAAACTTTATTCCAAAATATTTTTTGTTGATATTTTGAATCTCATAAACAGACTTTGTATTCTTCTTTTGAAATTAAAAAAAATATTTAGCTTTATATATAACAAGTAGTAAATAAAAATCAATCTTTTTTTTTCCTTCACTAAGTACATAGAATTTTTTCAGTGATAGAAGATAAAACCTTAACCATACTTCTGCTGATGTGTTTTTGCATATGAACTACTGAACCAGTTCTCTCATTTCAGACCTCTCTTCTTACAATAGGAATCTTGAGATCTCAGACAAGGTCACCACATTTACATTCTTTTACATGTGTCCTTGGGGTTGAATATAGGACTCACTGAGCTATCTCTTTGCCTTAGTTATGTAAATTTTTAGAAAACTAATTGAATATATATTAACTTCGTAAAGATCATTTTAATTAGCTTAGAGTTCTTCTCATCCATTCATCTAATATTTTGATGAAATGAAAGAACCATTTTCTACTTTAGTAAAGCAATTCTAAATTATACATGTAGTTGTAAATTCAACTGCACAATCATTTATGTTGTAATTATAATCATTTTACAAAACATAATAACTTTGCACTACATTATGTAAATAATTAAAAATCCTCATTTGTAAAATTTGTTATGGTTTGTGATCATAACAACAGTTTATAACATGGATGGTATCATTCTTTTTAATAGCTAGAATTATTCTGCTTATAACTCTCATTTATTTTCAATTCCAAACATAATCTTCTAAAATTGCTTGTCAGGTAATATATTTTCTAACATTTTAATCTTCTTGTCATTACTTCAGTCAACCTCAGCAAACATTTTATTTTGGGCACAATGTTTCAGATATTTCTATTTTTGCCATAAAATTGGTGCTTTGGAGAGAATTAGTTTTACTCTCTTATGTTCCTTTCTTGTTGCTATAGTCAACTTTTCTCATCAATCACTTTCCCTTTCATTATTGAAACTATAGTGTATTTATTACTTTTATACAAAATACTAAATTTTTTAAGTTTTGTTTTAGTTCTATTGAATAGCTTTTATGTTGTGAAAAAGGTAAAATCCATATTTCTCACAAATATACGATGTCATCAATTGAATACAATTTAATTATATGAACAGCACAACAGTAAGGAATGAAAAAGATACTTTCCTCCATTTTACTATTATAACTTTCTGAATACTTCTTATTCTGGTCTTCATGATATCATTAGTTATGACCATATTGTAGATAGAGTAACTAACTTTTGTTGGGAACTAAGTGACCTTGTTTCAGACCAGTATAATGTTAGACCAAAGGGTCTCCAGATGAGGGAAAAGCGTGCTGGGACAACCTCATTGAGCAAGGACCAGTGGACTTTGGGACAGAGTAGAATGCTGCTGAGACTGTGGGACCTGCACACTCTCTTCTCTCTCATAGTAATGATGATAACTTTTGGGGGAATTTTTAGTGTCACTTTGTCAGTCATGCCTAGGACAAATGTGATCATTCCTGGAAACCCTATTTTTCTTAAATATTTTCTTCTAAATTTCTTCGAGAGCTAATGCTGCTCAGGTTTGTGGTTTGGGGATGCCAGCTGTCACTTCAGACCCAAGAAGCTGTTCTGATTCAATGATGACAGGATTAGAGGTAAATCACCTATATTTCAGTAAATATATTTTGAACATGATCATTGTTCTTAAAAATGGGTAACTAAATCAATGATCTTTTGTTTGGTAAAGAAAGCTCATACCTGGCCTATATTTGGCTAAGGTAACAAAATAGCAAATGTTGGTTTTGGTTTAAAGATAATTTGATGTAACAGTTGGGAAAAAATATTTGACTTACTTGTTTATGCTGGAAGTTAACATTGAAGCATGTGAAAAATTTGTTTATTAGTATGGAAAACATGTTTGTTTTGATGTATAAATAAAAAAGCTGCAGCTATTCAGGGCTGACCACTTCTGTGAAACTCACCTGGAAGTTGAACAATTCATTTCTTTATGTTGATACTCCTTTTTTGTCTCAGGACCTGAAACCAGGCTGCGTAGGGACTGTGGCAAACCATTATGATATGTCACTACTTGTTCTATTTAAATATTTTAAATGCCTCTGTAGTTGGCATGGATGCTTCACTTGTGACTTATATTTTAAAATCATGTCTAAAGATTTACAACATTACATGAAGTATAAGCTGAATAAAGCATAGCTTGTGCACAGTGATAAAGCCATACAAGAGGGCCAGGACCAACAGTGTATTCTTCAACTGAACTAAGGAAAATTAAATTTTGTAACTTAATTTACATGAACATGAAATAATTAACCCACTTTATTTTGTTCTTTGCTCTTTATTTAAATGTTAGTTTCTAACTTATCTGAAAATCAACAATCTCCTATTCATGGTAAAAAAAAAAATCACACAGAAAGGGTTTCAGACTTTGTGGTGAGCACATGTTCCTGCTTTGTAATTTTTTTAATTTATGATAATGCTTTCAAATACCAATACACATTTTTTCATGAATACCTGTAGAAAGTATTGAATGTTTTTTGGCCAAAATCAGAAACCTGCCAAATCCCAGTCTAAACAACACAACAATGTTTTCATTAAATCTTATTTATACTACATGCTTTATATTTATATACAAATCAAGCAGATAAAACAATTATGTTAAATCATTTTTATAATAAATAGATCTACTCCATGGATAAATTACAAAGGGTGTAATCCAATATAATATATATATATAATTATATATATTGTTTGTGTTCATATAGATGATGTATGTATGTGTACCTGTGTACTAAGTTGGCATTCAAAAATATTAAGTTACTCTGAAATGTGTGGACTGTAGCATTTAAAATATATATTTATAAAATGAGTGAAAACAAAGAAATACAAATGAAAGGAAAAGGCATGTTTACTCCTGGGTATGGTGGAAGGGAATGTTTATTGTAGATATGTGAGAGAGTAGTCATGGCATAAAGCTGTGGAGAGTCTAAACTGGACACGACCAGGCTAATGTGGTCCATGTAGGCAGAAGGGGAGAGAAGAGAAAAGGGAGATCAGGAAATCAGCTATAGCTGCCAGGAGGCCAAAGTTACCAAAGGAGGAAAAGTGAATAAAGAAAAGCTGAAAAAATAGTTATTTTAGAACTTTTGTTTTCCAACATAATTTCAAAAATAAATATTTTTTTTGTTTTTGTTTAGAATCCGAGGAATAGAATTGCATAGCTGTATCAAGTATACACTAAAACTGTCCATCTCTTTCTCACATACAACAAAGTAAAGAATGATATCTGAAGATGCTCTCCTTAGTAATTTTTCATAATATTTAAACTAGAAAACAGAGATTGTTTTTATTCACCAATATACACTCACTCTTTTATTGTAATATTTGATACAAGTTATTGTTATTAGGGCCATTTCTAAATCATAAACTTTATTGTTCTGGGGAAATGGTTCCTGATTTTATGACAGTCATAAAATTAGTATCCATAAATGCTGATGGCTACATTTTTTATTCATCTTCTTGGAAAAAAAAGCATTAGCTGGACTCTGTAAACTTAATTACATAAAATTAAATCTGTGCTTAAAACAAGGACCACAAAATAATTACCTGATTATAATGCATCTACTGTGCTGTCACCATTTAATTTCTCATTAATTTAATCAATGTCAGCTTTTTTCCAATAACAAAGATAATTGTGTCTAACTTGAAAACCAATAGTTTCATGTTCTCAAATTGGACTAGAAATTGTTGAAGAGCTGAGAATCATAAAACTGAATTGAAATAATACTACAAATGTGAGATCACTGACCTGATAGAATGTAACAAGGATGTGTTCAACATTGTTATTATGCTTCATGTACTGAATCTCCATTGTCTGATATTTATAGACTTACTTAACCTCAACATCTTATGCACATATTGCCCAGAGCTGCAAGAGTTAAAGAAATGAATCTATTTCTCTATTTAGAATACCACATACAACTTTTATAATACCACTCCTAATAGATTAGCTTTGAGTTGAATTGTTCTGATATTTCTCCAAATTTAAAATTTAAGGAATAAAATACAATCGGATGATCATAGTTTCAATGCTTAGAATAAAGCAAGATTTGATAATCTATGTTAGTTTATCTTGATAGATACAAATATATTCTTTTTAAATACTAAAAATCTCACATCAGCCTTTGGAAAATAATAGAAATTTAAAGAACTGGAAGTGACAGCAAGTGGACATTGTGTAAAAATTCCCATTGCCTCTCATAATTAATGAAGTAAGTTTGGTGATTGTAATTCATCACAGACTGCAGGGTTCAGAATTACAGCAGTTCACATTAGTATGTTTATTTTCAGTAATAGTGTGTAAACACATTTCCTAGTATATCTTTAGTAAAAATGTTCATTTAAGCTCTTCACCTATTTTTGAATTGTATGTGTAGTTTTATTATTGCCTTGTAAAATGATATGTCATTGATCACAAACATTTATTTTGTTTATTCTTAGGTTTGGCTTTAAATTTTATCACCAGTGACTTTAGAAAATTAAATTATTCCCTAATGCTCATGAGGTACATTATAGCATTATTTTCTGTTATGATTCATGCATTGGTAAGATACTCAAATTTTTGGCTGGAGAGATGGCACAGAGGTTAAAAAAACTAGCTGCTCTTTCAGAGGTCCTGAGTCCAATTCCCAACAACCACATAGTGGCTCACAACAATCTATAATGAGATCTGGTGCCCTCTCCTGGCATGCAGGCAGAACATTGTATACAGAATAATAAATCATAAAAAAGATAATCATTTTTTCACTGAAATTTTCATGGGTTTTAATGTTACATATAAATTTTTAGAATGTTGTAACATAATTATTATGTACCATGTGAGATAAGCATCTAACTTTGTATGTTTGTATGCCAATGCACATACTTATGAATATGCTTTCTATTTTCCACACAACATTTTGAAATTCATATCATTTCTATACATATTAGTATGCACTCAGACCCATGTTTACACTGATAATGATTGGTTTGAGTCCTAAATCACAGCCTGATATTTTGAAATCATATGGGGCACATCTGTTTCAGGAATACTTTTTCAAAATTGTACCAATTTATAGATTTTCTTTTTATATCGCTTTAAAGGTGATTTGTCTCTTTAAAAAAAATCATCTTAGATTTCAATAGAAACAAACCAAATATGTAGATCTATTTGGAAGCACAAGACCAACAAAGATTAACTTTATTGAACTTACTAAGGCAGGGCAATGGTACAGTTTTCACATATTTACATTAAAATTTTATTTCCTATTAGAAATATTTATAAAACTATATAGTTTGACAGCTACCTTGTGTGTGTGTTTGTGTGTTAAACTTATTCTTAAGGGTATAATTTTTGTTAATATTGAAATGGAATATTTTCTCAATTTTAATTTTAGACCATTTGCTGCTAGTATTTAGATATGTAGCTGAACTCATGTGCTGAATTTGTTATATTTATGCTACAAATTTTGTTTATTAATTCTAATAGCTTTTTTTCCCTTCCAGCCTTGCCCTTAGGTCAAGACCAGCAGACCTGCAGTCTCACAGAAACATATAGAGGCTTATATTATTTTCATGCTCTTTGGTCTATGGCTCAGGCTTATTTCTAGCTAGCTCTTGAATCTTAACTCAACTTATTTTTATTAATCTGTCTTGCCATGTGGTCTGTGGCTTACCTGGACTCCATTACATTCATTTCTTCGGTAGCTGGAACATGTATTTCTTGACTCTGCCCTCTTTCCCCTGTCTCTATGCTTGCATTTTCTGCCCTCTTCTAAGCTGGTCTACCATAGGCCAAAACAATTCCTTTATTATCCAATGGTATTCACAGCATACACAAAAACATACCATATCATATTGCTATGTTATCTTTCATAGAAAATATTAAAATTTCATTTCCAGTCTAAATATCTTTAATTATATGCTTTGTCTCTTTGACTGATAAAAGTATCAAGACTGGTTTTGAATAGAAATTATTTGCCTTGTTTAACTTTCAGTCTTATATCAATAATCTTATATTTAGTGTCTCACGGATTACTATTACCAGATTGTAATTATTCCTTTTCACTTTTAGTTGGTGGCAGTTGTTATCCAACAATGTATGCTTTAATTTTTCAAATGTTCTTGCACTGTCTAGTTTGAAAATCTTAGCTTATTGCATTGATAAATTGTGATTTATTGCTTGATTTGGTGCTATTAAATTAGTATTAATTTTGTAGCTAAATTGGTCATTTTGTAATTGCTTCTGCATATTGGAAAATGACAATACATTTGTATTTTTTTGGTTTCCCTATTACTTTTTATTATGGATAAAGTCGTATTTATATTCATGTATATCCTTGTTCAAGCTCCCTTCCCCCTCCTGCCCCTTCCAGTCACTCTCTCTTCTCCACATCTCTTTTTCTCCTCCCCAGCAAGGACAGGAGATCCCATGGTCTCCAAATGGCTTGCTTAGTTCAGCATCAACTCCTGGCAGATCCACTTTTCTCACTTTTGTATTTCTTATTATCATTTTGTTACATCTATGTTCATAGAGACATTATTCTGGAAAGGTATTTTTCTGCAATGCCTTTGTATCATTTTGGTCTTTGGATAATATTGACCTTAATGAATACATTTAGAAAAATTCTCTACTATTTTTTTAATAAAAGGTTGCTAATATATGAAGCACCCCCCCACACAGATCCTTTCATTCATTAAAATCAAGTGGTATAATACCTTTAAGTTCACTTTTGTTTTGTCAAAATTGTATTGTGTATTTTGAAATTCTAGAGTCTCACAATATTATTAAGGATTGCATGAAATAGAACATGCTTAAAGTACATGTCATGGTTTTGGTTTTAAATATAGCTATAATCTTTGGGATTTCCACAATAGCATTAATTGCCATTTGACTCAAAAGCATCACTTATTAAAAATATTATTTAAATGAAATTATTTTTAGTTAATTAACTAGGAAGTTGTAACATAACATGTGTGACTATGAAAAAAATGATTATAGTGTTTTGGATCCAGAAAAATAATATACAAAGAAGCACAAATAATTTTAAAAGGTTGAATCAAGTAGTGATTGTAAATTGGAAACATCACACTATAGAAAAAGCAGACAACCATGCATAAATTTCAGTTATCTTTCAGAAAGACCTTTGTGGCTATTGACAATTATGCATTAATTATCAAGTACAGTTAACATGAAATTTAAAGTGTCCTTATCATGAGAACAGAGATTAGAAAAGGTAGTCAGTTATAAACAGAAGCTAACACAAAATCTGAAATTGCTTAAAAAAGTATTAGTCAGAGATAGGAAGATAAGAAATGACTATAGGATATAGGTAAATAGATGGATAAATAGATCAATATATAGAAAGATATATCCATAGATGATAGGATGATTGGTAGAAATGATAGAAAAATGACAATTTCATACATGGAAACATATGGAAAAACTTAGTGTTCAGTAATATTTTAATTATTAGTTAAAATATGAATATAGAAAATAGCATACCTTTAATAGTATATTTTATGCAAATTCTATTTTAGTAACTATATTACGTAAAGTTATTTATCAGATATATTTTAACTGTTCATGAGAACATTAAAGATTTCTGAATGTCATCAGTCATTAAGAAAAGGCAAGCAAGGCTCATAGGACAGCTTAACAGTTAAGAGTACTAGGTGCTCTTGCAGAGGGCATGCTTGTTGCTAAGCATTCACATGTGTCTCACAGCCACCTTAAAGAAAAAAATCAGCCAGAGCATTGATACCCTTTTTGACCATCACTAGCATCAATACACTCTTGGAGCATATTCATACAGGTAGGCAAATACCTGTATGCATTAAAAACTTTTAAAAGCAGTAAAAATGCAAAATATTTCTAAAATTAACTATCTCTGTGCTTCTACTACAATATCTTCAATAACAGTGAGAGAGAAATAAATGTTAGAAAGGCTGTGAAGTAATTACTAGTATACTCAAACCATCCTCAGACATTGTAGTTTAAAATTTTATAGTTTTCATACTTATATATGAACCTATCTATTAGGACAAAAAAATTCACTTGAAGTAACAGATCTAATTGACAAAAACTTTAAATCAGAAAAGAAGAAAATCGAAGAAGATATCAGAATATAGAAAGGTCTCCCATATTTCTGGATACGTAGGATCAACACAGTAGAAATGGCAATTCTACTAAAAGCAATCTACATATTCACATATTCAATGCACATCCCATCAAAATCCCAATACAATATTTTACAGACATTGAAAGAACAATACTCAATTTTATTTGAAATAACAGGAATGCCAGGATGCCAAAACAATTTTGCTCAACAAAAGAACCTCAGGAGGTATCACCATCTCTGACTTCAAGTTATACTATACAGCTACAGTAATAAAAACAGCCTGGTACTGGCATTAAAAACAGACATGTGGATCAATTGAATCAAATTCCAGTTCCTAGCATTAACCCAAAATCCTATGAATACCTGTACTTTGACAAAGAGGCCAAAAATATACAATGGAAAAAAAAGATAATATTTTTAAAAAATGGTGTTGGCATAGCTGGATGGTAGTATGTAGAAAAAATGCAAATTGATTCAAGCCTATCACCCTGCAAAAAACAAAAATCCAAGTGGATCAAAGACTTCAACAGAAACTCAGCCACACTGAACTTGATAATAAAGAAAGTAGGAAATACCCTCCAATGTATTGGCACAGGTGACCACTTCCTAAATATAATACCAGTAGCACAGACACTAAGAACAGCAACAGATAAGTGGGACCTCCTGAAAATGAGAAGCTTCTGTAAAGCCAAGGACATAGTCAATAGGACACAATGACAGCGTATGTTAGAATCAGAAAAGACTTTCACCAGCCCTTCAAGTGATAAAAGGCTGATATCTAAATTATATAAAGAATTCAAGAAACTAGAGCCCAAAACTTTGAATAACTCAATCAAAATATGGGGTTCAGGACTAAAAATGGAATTCTCAGTAGAAGAATTACAAATGGCTGAAAGGCACTTGAAAAAGTGCTCAACATCTTTAGTCATCAAAACAACATTGAGATACCACCTTACACCTTTCAGATTGGCTAAGAAAAAAGACAGATGACAGCCTATGCTGGAGAGGTTGCAGAGCAAGGGGAACACTCCTCCATTGTTGGTGGGAGTGTAAGCTTGTTCAGCCACTCTGAAATGCAGTATGGTTGTTTCTGAGAAAATTGAGAATCAATCTCCCCAAGGATCTAGCAATACCACTTCTGGGCATATACCCTAAAGAAGCACACTCACACTCCAAAGGCATTAGCTCAACTATGTTCAGAGAAGTATTATTCATAATAGCAAGAACCTGGAAACAACATAGATGCCCCTCAACTGAAGAATGTGTTAACAAACTGTGGTACATCTACACAATGGAGTACTACTCAAGAGTAAGAAAAAATGACATCCTAAAATTTGCAGGCAAATGGATGGATTTGGAGACTATCCTCCTGAGCAAGGTGTCAAAATCCCAGAAAGATAAACAGGGGATGCACTCACTCATTAGTTGCCTCTAAACAAAAAAGCAAAAAGCAAAGCATGTCTATGCTGCAAATCACAAAAACTGAACAGCTTAGAATCTGAAACACCTTGGATTGGCACCTTGGATCCGACTCCCTCCAGAGGAACACCTGATCCTGTCTTGATGTTGGGGTGAGGAAAGCGGATCTGCCAGTAGTGGATGCTGAAATAAGCCACATTGGGACCTTGGGACCTCCTGTCCTTGTTGGTGAGGAGATAGAGATGTAGAAAAGAGAGAGTCACTGGAAGGAGCGGGAGGGGGAAGGAAGCTTGAACAAGGATATACACGGATAAAAAATATGACTTTATTCATAATAAAAAAGAAAAACAATGGGATAGCCATGGAATATTTGAGAGGAGTTTTGGTGAAGAACTTATGATTGTCGTACACCAGAAACAAGAGGATTTGAACTGGACCAATGACTCATTGCATTTAATATTTGCAAGTAATGCTGATTGGTCCACTAGGATGAATATAATGGTGTTGGAGAGACAGGATAAATGGTGGAGAGAAGAGGTTGTTGATTTTTTTGCTTTTACTTTGTTACTGTTGTTGCTGCTACAGCTTTGTTTTTTTGTTTGTTTCTTTTTGTTTTTCTTTATTTGCTTGTTTCACTTTGATTTTTTAAAATTTTCTTTTGTGGGTGTGCTGAAGGATTGAACAGAAGACATGGAGGGTCTGGGAGGTGAGATGAATTGGGGTGCATGTTGTGAAAATCCCAAAGAATCAATAAAGAAATTGTATTTAAAAAATTAAACCCTATACCCATTCAATGTCTGTATGTGCATGTGAATACCTGAATTATTCTCAGTAATTTCAAACTGAATACTAATTCGGTGACTGTAACATAAAGAATGGACTAAAAATCACATGAAATTTATGAATAATATTAAATAAGCAAAGTAGCACTAGTGATGTGTTCTCTTTTTTCAGTCTGACTCTCTCCCAACTGAGCTATTTCGGCTTTGTGTTCTCTTTTTAAATTATTTTTTAGATAATACTTATATCATTTTCACCTTAACTTTTCTTCTTCCAAACCATGTCATCTATCCCCATCTGGTCTCTTTCAGATTATTGATTTGTGTTTTAATCCAACTGAATCTTAAAATAAGTTTGCAAGTGTAAATACCAGTTGTTGACTTCTATACAATGTATTGTTTTTCTTTTCTGTATGATCAGAAGAAAAAGAGTTCATCTTATTTGACACAAAACACATCAGTGACTATTTCTGGCTTGAGGGGAATCAGGGTAGTAATTTGTAATTCACTACTGTCAGTTCAAAGAACATTTTCGAAGACAGATTTAAACCAGAGTTGATTGATATACAATCTATAATTAAAAATCCATTTCATTTATTAATTTTGTTGATTTTTCATCAACAACTGCCCTCACTGATTTTGTTAAAAGAAAAAATAATAATTTTAATTATTTAAAAATTATTAATTTAATTTCTGAGTCAGTCTTTTTCTATCTCTTTGTGTTTTGCTGAAAGAATGGGATTGCTTGGATCACCCTGGAAATCAGTTGTGGGAGAGTTTTTGATTACTGGTTGCTAGGAGAGCATTGAAGTCATATTCATTTCTTTCCTCTCCTAAGCATTATGATTGTGTCCTAGGGTGTGACCTTTTAGCTTTGCAATACATTCCTGAGTACATCATTGTACCATTCCTCTCAAAATTGCTGCATTTGGGCCTCATGGAGGGACAGGATATTGTTTGGCAAAACGTGTATTATTACTGAAGATGACACCTCTTTTCTGCTATTTGTAGCCTTAAAACTAATAAATGTGCACATAGCATTAGACAGAAATGCATATACTTTTCATAGTAAATGGTATGTTCTAAATAATTAACCCATCTTAGTTGATGCCTATAAACATTAAAAGGGGAAGTGACAAATTAGAGGGTGGCCAATATCCAATGCTCTCCACATCAAGGTAGTTAATACCTTTTACACTTCATAAATGCTTCTGAGTAGGAGAGTAGGAGCTGTGTCTTTTCTATGTTTAAATTAACAGAAAAGCAAAATTTTATGCTCAGATATTTTTCTCATTAACATAATATTCCCATGTGGTTGCATACACTTATTGTAAATGGGCTTGACATGCATCTCTTTCAAGCTGCCACCTGGGAATGTGATGTAGCATTTATTTTAATTACATAATGCACCCAGAAGACATATTGCTGCACTAGAGTTTCTCAATATCTAAGTGGAGACATGTTGGCATGGATGAGTGATAAAGAGCCATATTAGATGAGAGTTAGTCATGCTATGGTCAGACTGACTGCACCAGGATAAGCCTGTAATCTGTCATTTATATTTCCTTTTCTTATTTTCCTACAAGATGGCATGTAGAGGCTATAAGTTAACTATACTTGAATATTGCCATACAGTCTGTAACAAATCTGCAAAAAAAGCTCAAGATGTTAATAATACTTTAAATTATCAGAGCTGCAAAATCTCTCACATACTGTTTTATCCAGCTTCCAGTTCCTATTTGACTCAAAATTTCATCATCCTTTTGGTTGTTACCTCTGCATTTTATCCTAGGCATTAACTCATAAGAATAAACTAACTCTGCCTTGTTGAACAAATTCATGGATTTCTTGAATCAAATATCACTTTGATAATCTGCCAGCATCCTGAGAAACTGTGACTACAGTTGATAGTGTGAAAAGGTATGCTTTTAATGTTTTCAGTTTCATTGCATTCTCATCAATACTATGAATAATTTGCAATTTTAACACTTCTCTCTGTGCCATGTAAGTAAGGATTATAAACAAATATGAAAACGCAACTATAACTCAAAATGCTGTTTTTGAAGAAAGGTGAAAATAATCCATAGGACTGACAAAAAACTATTTAATCTTATGTGCAAAACTGAGTTTAGGATCAAAAAAGGGATTATGGTGATGGAGATTTGTACATTACAACCTTTGGCAAAAATGTCAATACCTGTAGGAATAAAACAAGCATACATCTTGTTCAGTTCTGAAATACTTAAGAGCAATGTGCCTCCAACAATTTTTTTTTCCATTCTTGGTTATGTTTCTGATAGAATCATGAAATTTATTGTTGAACATATATGATATGTATTTTTGTTCAATACAGTCTAGAATTTTATAGTGTTAGAACATTCAGGGTAGGGCACATTTTTAGAAAACACAATTACCTAGGAAGCTAAGTGAGACATTGCTATGTAAAAAGCATTAACAGGATGACACATAGACAGAGAGTGTTTGAATTTAAGTAACACAAGGGAGTCCAAGCAAAGGATTACCTCAGTAGTAAATCTAACTTCATAAAAACCACAATCTCTCAACAAAGTTCTTCTGTAAGCTGTAAGAACAATTACAAGCAAACTGACCTAGATGGAGTAGATGGCAGGAAATAAACACAGAGCTGAAATCAATACAATTGAAACAAAAAGAACAGTATAAAGAATCAATGAATCAAAAAGTTGGTTCTTTGAGAAAGTGAACAAGATAGATAAAAACTCACCTGAACTAACAAAAAAGTAGAGAGAGAGTATCCAAATCAACAAAATCAGAAATGAAAAGGGGGACAAAATAGACCCTCAGGAAATCCAGAGAATTATCAGGACATACTTTGAAAATCTATACTCCATAAAAATGGAAAACCAAGAAGAAATTGACAGCTTTCTCAACACATACCACTTTCCAAAATTAAATGAAGATAAGATTAAATACTTAAAAAAACCTATAACTCTAAAGGGTGTTCAGAAATATAAGGGTCACATCTATACATAATAAAGGCAATTTATAGCACGCATATTGCCAACATTAAATTAAATGAAGAGAAACTTAAAGAAATTCCACTAAAATTATGAATATGACAAGATTGTCCAGTCTTCATATCAAATCAGTATAGTAGGTTATAGAAAAAAATGAAAGCATTGTTATTTGAAGATAATGTAATTATATACACAATCATCTTAATTTCATAAGGGAACTACTATAGCTGATAAACATTCTCAGCAAAGTAGCTGGATAAATGAATAACTAAAACAGCGACTAGTTATGTTGGCATAACTGAAGTTTGGCATGTAGGTGAATACAAATAGATCCCTATTTACCATCCTGCTCAAAATTTAAGTCCAAGTGAATCAAAGATCTCAACATAAAATTAGATACACTGAAACTCATAGAGGAGAAAGTGTGGGAAAGCCTTGAACACATTAGCACCAGAGATGATTTTCTGAACAAAGCATACATAGTCTGGATATTAAGATCAAGCATTAAAAAGATGGGACTGGATGAAAGAAAAAGCTTTTTTTTATTTTGAATTTTTAAATTTTTAACTTTTTTGCACCTTTTTTATTATTATGAATAAAGTCACATTTTCTATCCATGTATATCCTTGTTCAAGGTCCATTCTCCCTCCCACTCCCTCCAGTCACAATCTGTTCTCCAAATCTCCCCATCTCCTCCCCAGCAAGGGCAAGAGGTCCCAAGGTCCCAATGTCCCAAAATGGCTTAGTTCAGCATCCACTCCTGACAGATCCAGTTTCCTCCCCTCCACATCAAGACTGAGTCATGTATTCTGCTGGAGGGAGCGGGATCCAAGATGCCAGTCCAAGATGTATCAGATCCCAAGGTGTTCAGTGGTTGTGGTTTGCAGCTTGATATGCTTTGCATTTTGTTTAGAGTCCACTAATGAGCGAGTACATACCCTGCTTATCTTTGTGGGTTTGTGAGACCTCGCTCAGGAGGATATTCTTCAAATCCATCCATTTCCCTCAAATTTTAGGATATCACTTTTTTTTCTTACTGCTGAGTAGTATTCCACTGTGTAGATGTATCACAGTTTGTTAATCCACTGAGGGGCAACTAGATTGCTTCCAGGTTCTTGCTATTACAAATAATGCTGCTATGAGCATAGTTGAGCTAATGTCTTTGGAGTACAAATGTGCTTCTTTAGGGTATACACCAGAAGTGGTATTACAGGATCCTTGGGGATATTGATTCCCAGTTTTCTGAGAAACCACCTTACTATATTCCTGAGTGGCTAAATAGCTTACACTCCCACCAACAATGGAGGAGTGTTCCCCCTTGCTCCAATACCTCTCCAGCATAGGCTGTTATCTGTGCCTTTTATTTTAGCCAATCTGACAGGGATTAGATGGTATCTCAAAGTTGTTCTGATTTGCATTTCTCTGATGGCTAAACTGCCTCTCAGTCATTTGTAATTCTTCTGCTGAGAATTCCCTTTTTAGTTCTGAACTCCATTTTTTAATTGAGTTATTCAAGGTTTTAGTCTGTAGTTCTCCTTCTTTGCTGTGTCTTTGAGTGGCTTGGGTATTAGCGTAATTGTGGCCTCATAAAAGGAATTTGGCAATATTCCTTCTTTTTCAACTGTATGAAACAGTTTGAGGAGTAATGATGGCAATTCTTCTTTGAATGTCTGGTAGAATTCTGCAATGAAACCATCTGAACCTGGGCTTTTTTTACCTGGGAAGCTTTTAATAACAGTCTCAATTTTCTTTAGGGTTATAGATCTGTTTCGGTAATTAATCTGGTCTTCATTTAATTTTGGTAAATGGTACCTGTCCAAAAAGCTGTCCATTTCTTCTTTCTTTTCCATTTTTGAGGAGAATAGATTTTTAAAGTATGACCTGCTAATTCTCTGGATTTCCTGCAGGTCTGCTGTTATATTCCCCTTTTATTTCTGATTTTTGTTGGTTTGGATACTCTCTCTCTGCTTTTTAATTAGTTCAGATAAGGGCTTATCTATCTTATTGACTTTCTCTAAGAACCAACTCTTTGATTCATTGATTCTTTGTATTTTTCTTTTTGTTTCAATTATATTAATTTCAGTTCTAAGTTTGATTATTTCCTGCTGTCTACTCCTGCTAAGTGAGCTTGATTCTAATTGTTTTAATGCTTCCACCTGTGTTGTTAGTTCTCGAGTGTGAGATTTCTCTAGGTTTTTTATATAGGCATCTAGTGCTATGAAGTTTCCTCTTAAGACTACTTTCAATGTGTCCCATAAGTTTGGGTACATTGTGGATTCATTTTCATTGAATTCCAGAAAGATTTTGGTTTCTTTCTTAATTTCTTCCTTGACTTAGAGGTGGTTCAGCTGAGTGATGTTTAGTTTCCATGAGTTGGTATGCTTTCTGTGATTTTTGATGTTGTTGAACTCTTAATTTAGGCCCTGGTAGTCAGATATGATAAAAGGAATTGTTTCCAATTTTTTGTATCTATTCATATTTGTTTTATGATCAAATATGTGGTCAGTTTTAGAGAAAGTTCCATGAATAGCTAAGAAATAAGGATATTCCTTTGCATTTGGATGGAAGCTTTTGTAAATATCTATTAAATCCATTTGCATCATAACCTCTGTTAGACTCTTAATTTTCTGTTGAATCTCTTTCCGGTTGACCTATCCAGGAGTGAAAGTGGGGTATTGAAGTCTCCCACTATTAGGGTGTGAGAACTGATGTGGAATTTGAGCTTTAGGCGTATTTCTTTTACATAGGTAGGTGCCCTTATATTTGAGGCATAAATATTCAGGATTGATATCTCCTCTTGACCAATTATTCCTGTGATGTATAAGTAATGTCCATCTTGGTCCCTTTTAATTGCTTTTAGCTTAAAGTCTACTTTGTTAGATATTAGGATCGCAACCCCAACTTGTTTTTTAGGACCATTTGATTGGAAAACTTTTTCCCTACCATTTACTCTGAGCCTGTGTCTGTCTTTGTGGTTGAGGTGTGTTTCTTGTATGCAGCAGAAGGATGGTTTCTCTTTTTGTATCCATCTTGTTATTGTGTGCCTTTTTATAGGTGAGTGGAATCCATTGATATTAAGGGATATTAGTGACCACTGATTGAAGTTTCCTGCTATTTTTGGTAGTAGGTTCAATCCTTAGACTCTGATCTCAGCTCCCCCTAGAAAACAGGAGGTAGGGTTTGGTGTTGAGGGACTCCTCCAGCCACACCTAAAAGAGGGGACCTTGCACGGTTGGGCCCTGCCTCCAGGGCTAACTGCATCATCAGAGAAGGACTGAGGATTTGAAATTCAGACCCCTGTCCAGAGCAGAGTCAAAGAATGAGCAGACCCCTTGCACAAATGAGGCAGGAGACACACAAATTCTCTTGCCACAACTGACTAAGAGCTGCCTAACTGTGAACCACTGAAGCCATGGGCACATGTCAGTGCAAAAATACATATAACAATATAAAGAACAAAAAGACAACACTAGAAGAAACTGGTGGTTCTACAACTACAAGACCTAAACAGTGCAATGAAGAGGAAACAGATGGAAACAACACCAAAAGCACTTTTATAAATATTACTGAAGCCTTCAAAGAAGATATAAAAAATTCCCTTAAAGAAATAGAAGAAAATACACAGAAAAAAAATTGTAAGAGATGAACAATCCCTTGAAAGAAAACCAAGCAAAGGCAAACCAAAAAATGAAAGAAACATTCCAGGAAATAAAAACTGAAATGGAAGCAAGAAAAAAAGGAACAAAATGAGACAAAGGTGGAAATAGAAAACCTGAAGAAAAGAGCTGTAACTACAGATACAAACATAACCAACAGAATCCAAGAGTTGGAAGAGAGAATCTCTGGAGTGGAAGACTCAGTAGCAGAAATAGATACATCAGTCAAAGAAAATACTAACATCAAAAAAAGCCATAACACAAAATGTTCAGGAAATCTGGGACACCATGAAAAGACTTAACCTGAGAATAATAAGAATAGAAGAAGGAGAAGAATACCAGCTCAAAGGTACAGATAATATATTCAATAAAATCATAGAAGGAAACTTTCCTAACTTAAAGAAGGAAATGCCTATAAAGATAAAAGAAGCTTACAGAACACCAATTAGATATGACCTCCAAAAAAAGTCTGCTTGTCACATAATAATCAAGCCACACAACATACAGAACAAAGAAAAAAATTTTAAGAGCTGCAAAAGAAAAGGGCCAACTTACCTATCAAAGGCAGACCCATCAAAATAACACCTGATTATTCAATGGAAATGATGAAAGCAAGAAGGGCTTGTCAGAAGTTATACAGACACTAAAAGAGTATGGCTGCCAACCTAGACTACTATATCAAACAAAATTATCTATTACCATAGATGGAGTAAACAAGATATTTCATGACAAAGTCAGACCAAAACAATACCTATCTACCATACCAGCCCTCCAGAAAGCTTTAGAGGGAAAACTCCAACCTAAGTATCTCAGGTACACCCATGAGACCACAAACAATCAATAATCCCACAGAAGAAAATCCCAGAGAAAAGGAAAAGCTTTTTGTAAGGCAAATGACACTGTTAGACAAAGCAGCAGCCTACAGCATGGCAATAGATTTTTTAGCAACTCCACATCTGATATAGACTAATATCAAAACATATATAAAGAACTCAAGGAACTAGATGTCAAAAAAATCCAAAGTATTCAATTTTTAAAAATAGAATATAAACTGTAGTAATAAGTTTCTTTGTCCCACCCAGCTTGTTCTAGAGTCACTTCATCCTCAATAATCACACAAAGGCTTATAATAATTACAAGCTGTTTGGCCCATAGCTCAGGTTAGTGCTTGCTCACTCTTACTCTTAATCTAATCCATGGTTCTATTTATGTTTAACCATATGACTTGGTACCTTTTCTCATTGCAGCATGTCTGCTGGTATCTCACTGTTTTCTGTTGTTCTCTTCCACTTCCCAGAGTTCTCTTACTCTGATTGCCCCACCTCTACTTCCTGTCTAGCTACTTGACCCATCAGTGGTTTATTAAACCACTAGGATTAGCAAATATTTACAATGTACCAAAACATAGTCTCATAGCATATAATCAAAGAGTTCTTGATAGAGAAAATTCAAATAGCTAGTCAACACTTTTAAGATGTTCAGCATACTTAGCCATCAAGAAAATACCACTAAGAATTACTTTGGTCTCTTCCCCCTCCCAACACATCTGGTCATTTTTCTTAAGGATATATAGGGAAAGCTGAACACAAAGAAAATATATGTGTAGCAATCTTATTTGTATTTCTACCCTTGATAAGCCATGCTTATGATTCTTATCCTCTGTATAGTTATTGTTAACTCTTCTGCATTTTAAATTCTTTTTACTGTTTTTTTTTTGATAAATACAAAATAAAGAAAAAAAAATAAGTGAGAACAATGAAAAAAAAAAAGAAAAAAAAAAGAATTACTTTGGGATTTCATTTACACCTGTTAGAAAGGCTAAGATCAATGACAAAGGGACAGTTCATACTGGCAATTATGTGGAACAAGGGGAACAATCTTGCATTACTCTTTGGAAATTTAAACACCTATTGTCACTATGAAAATCAATATGGCAGTTCCTCAAAAGTTTAGGACTCAGTCTACCTTAAGATCAAACTATATGAGTCTTTGGCATATACTCAAAGGATACTTTATTCTACCACAAGGTCATTGGCTCAACTAGGTTCACTGAAGCTTTATTTATAATATCCACAAACTGAAATAAACCTTGAAATTTCTCAACAAGAATGGATAAATAAAATGTAGTACATTTACACCATGCCACAATGGAGTAATACCTAAACAGTTTTAAAAGTGACATGAAATTATGCACACAAAATTAGAAAATATCATCTTGAATGAGGTAAGTGAAATCCATAATGATAAATGTAGTATGTATTTACTTATAAGTTGATGTTATCCATTAAGTAAATAATAACCAAGCTACGTTACATAACTTCAGAGGGGTTAGGTAAAGAGGAGGGTTCTATGAAAGTCACATGGGTCTCCCTAGGATGGAAAATAGAATAGATTTTGCAGGTATACTGGGGTCACATGGCGAGAGAGAAATGAGGTAAGAGAGAGATGGGGTAGAGAGATAAAATGGCCGAAACTGCATCTTTAGGGGAAGGTGTGAAAAATTAGTGCAGTGGAAACTTCTTGAAATCTAAGAAGGTATTCTTTATGAGGACTCCTTATAATTGGGGTTATAGAGTCTCACTGGGCCATCTCCTGTGGCCATAAAAGGCTTCCAGTAATATGATAGGGTTGCGTTTAATTTAGCTGTTGACAAGTGAGTTTCATAAAATTCCCCAATCAGGCTGTTGCTAAGACTTAGGGTTGCCCTCTGAAAACTAACAGTGGGGCTCCAATGCCAAGAACAACACCTATACAACTTATTAGACATGGAGAAGTAGAGCTGCTGCCTACATTGAACTATACTGTGGGAAGGTACCCTGTAGCCTACAAAAAGAGAAGTGTAAACCAACCCAGTCCCATTACCTCTGACCTACATTCTCTCTTGCATGTAAAATGTGCTAGAACTATGGTGTCACAGAACTTTTGGAAATAGCCAACCAATGTCTGGTTTCCACATAAATCACCGACTATATAGCCCAGAGCCATAGGGTAAAATCAAAGAGTACTGATCTAGTATATACATATGACTTCTAATGATACCCTGCCAAAATCATACACCAGTATCTTATCCAGTCACCATCAGAGGGACTTTCTCTGGAAGCAGTTTGGAAAATATGCTGAGTCCCAAATATTATGCAAGGAGAGAGTCTAGATTTTCTTTTTCTTCTTCCTTCTCCTCCTTCTTTTTCTCCTTCTCCTCCTTCTTTTTCCTTTTCTTCATTTTTTAGGACACAATTTTTCTGCATGGCTTTGGCTGTCCTTAAGCTTGCTCTTTATACCAGATTGCTCTAAAACTTGATATCCACCAGCCTCTGCCTCTCAAGTGCTGGGATTAAAGGTGTGTACCACCACCACCACCCTTTGAGAAAGAGTCTAAATAGAAGTTCTACATCAATTTCTCACCTCACAGCTTTGGAACTTTTGAAGACAAGGATCATAAAGTTTGTAAGAGCCAGAGTAAGTAATGGACACGAGGAAGTCAAGGCCCTCTGTATTAGCTAAGCAAGGCTTATATAAGCTCACAGAGGTTGAAGCAGCAAGCACATGATCTACATGAGTCTGCACCAAGTCCTTGGCATGTGTACTATATCTATTAGCTTAGTGATTTTATAGGATTCTAGACTGTAAGAACAAGAAAGTCTCCAATTCTGTGCTTGCTCTTAGGACTCTCTACCTCCTGTTGGGTTGCTGTGTCCAGTTTCAATATTATAGTAGTTTTGTTCCATTTTATATTTTATTTTGTCATGTTTGATGGTTCTCTCTTGGAGAGCTGTTATTTTCGAACGAGAGACAGTAAGGAAGTGTATCTAAAGGGGAGGGAAGATGGGAAGGACTTGGAGGACTTCAGAGAGAGAAAATTATAATCAGGATATATTTTGAGAAAAGAATCTATTTTCACCAAAAGGGGAAAATGAATTATATTGTTCTTCTGGAATTTTCTTTTAGTGATCATGTAGTTTTCTTCTTATCTCTTCTGACTAAATTTGATTTGAAGTCTATTTGGCTACTCCATCTTGATTTTTAGGTCATGTGCTTGGAATATTATTTCTTATCCTTTTATTCTGAAGTGATATCTATCATTTTGATAAGTATTTACCTTCAGTCCATTCATATTTACTTGCAAGTGTTCATTGTCATGAGCCCTTGGTCTGGCTGGAGGCCTCTGATTCCTGCTAAATGACTAATACTGAGCCCTCTCTGGGTCTCCTCTTGAATATCCTGTTGTCCTGTGTCATTGAGATTCTATTCTTTTGTTTCTGTAGCTTTGTTGCCCCTCCACATTCTCCAGCAATTGATAGATTGGGTGGATGTTGGGGTGGGCCAAATCATAGCCCTGGTTCTGGGCCTGGGTGGTACCTGAGTTGCTCAGCTCTTTAGTTTTTCTTTATCTCTACTACCTAGGTGAGCTTTCCTGCACTGCCTCAGGTAGGTCACTCAGTGTGATCTATAGCAAGGAGCAGGGCCAGTTCCTCTCCTTTTAGGCCCTCAGATCCTACACACACACACACACACACACACACACACACACACACACACACACACACACACAGAGTGCCAGCTCCACTGTTTTGTCCAGGCAAGGTACAGAGCTCCTCCGCCTGATTGCAGTAGGGGGCACATGAGGGAAGAAGGGTCAGCTCTCCTGTTATCTATTAACGCCTTCAGGGCTGCCTCATCTTTGCCCCCCTCTAGAAGGTCAGCTCTAGTGTGCTGCAGAGGCAAAGTGCAGGGCCAACTTTTCTCTGTGCTACAGCTGGTGTGGAGCAGGATAGGTTCCCTCAGTGTTGTGAACAATCTCTCCTGCCTCCACAGGTAGCAAATGTGGAGAGGAGGAAGTCATTTACTTCTCACCCACACCACCTCTGTTGCTCTCAGGCCTTTAGGGCTGGCTCATCTTTGCCTCCAAAATCAGTCAGCTTTAGCGTGCTTCCCAGAAGCAGTGGCTACATTCTAATGTGCTGCCACCAGTGAGGATCAGGGATAGCTCTCCAGCTCTTGTGACTCCAGGGCCAGTTGACTCACCTGCCTCAGCTGTCAATGAGTGAGAATGATAGGGCATCTTTCCTCCAGGCTTGCTACCACATGGCAGGCAATTCGGGGGGTCACCTCTTCTGCTCCCCCACTTTACTAAATCCTTTAACAGATTTATTCAATTCCTCTTGAGGACTTCTGTCGTTATCATAAAGGCTATGTTAAGTTCTTTGACTTATGATTTGGCTATATTAATGTTATACCCTGGTCACAGGACTACCAGAGAGATCACCAGAGACTTGAACTCTCCAAAATACAAAAGCAAGTTTAATTGGTAGCAAGCAGTGTTAGTTTCGTGCGTGAGAAGAGATACACACTACCAAGGCCACACAAGAGTTTGGCAGGTGCAGAAGCAGAGAAGCAGGACAGAAGATCAGGAGACAGAGAGAGAGAGACCCCCCCAAACATGCAAAGTCTCTTTTAAGAAAAGAGATGTGTTCGGGTTTATGCAGCCATGCCCAGGAGCGTGCCTCCATACCAGGTGCATTCCACCTGAGCCCAGTTGGCTCAGATACATGAAGTGCCAGGAATCCTTACAAGCAGTACAAGCTGCAGCAAGGACCCCATCTTGTACACTGATGCAGCAGAGGCCAGAGAAGGTACTCACCCCACTGCAAGCTCAGTTTTTAAAGGCAAAACCCACAAAGTTACATAAATTAGGGGTCTTAGTATGGGCACAATTCAGATTGACTCATTTTGGGGGACTTTCCAGAATTCTTCTGTTATCTTAGTTTTCAGTTTTTCCTGTTGTTTGTCAAATTTTTTTCCTTTTCATTTTTTTATTTTAAATGTTTTCACTTTATTTATTATGAATAAAGTCATATTTTTATACCTGTATATCTTTGTTCAAGCTCCTGTCCCCCTCCCACCCGTTCCTATAGATTATCTCCTGTGTTCAGACGTTCTGACTTTGTACTTTTATCAGTAGTTCTGAGAATTTGAAACTCAGTCCTGTTTCAGAATGGAGGCAGGTGCTTGCTTAAAATAGAGGTGCTTCCCTGGTTCTTCATTAAAGTTCTTAGTGTCCTCTGTAGTTTTGATGCTGGGCTCTAGTGGGCACATACTGTTCTGGCTGTTATTGGTTATGTTTTTAAATTGACATCTAGGTATCTCCTTTTGAGATGATTGTAATACTAGGTTCAGATATCTGGATTTGTCTCAGTTGCATAGGAGTTGGGGGTGGGAAGTGGGGTTAGAGTGGTTTCTTGGTTTCTATTGGTCCCTCTAATTCTTCAGAGAATTTGGGGGCTGCTTGTTACCTATAAGGGAAAGGTTCTGAAATTCTGCTAGTTGGAGTCACTCAGGGAATTCTGGATAAATGTGTGTCTAGGTATTGAGAGCTTACACTTAGGAACTAGAATTAGCTAGCAAGGTAGAGGGCTGAATGAGTGTCATAGGAGGAAGAAAACAGGCTTTCCCACAACAATCTGCTTAGACTCCTGGGCATTCCGGCAGAGAATGAAGAAATGTCCTAACAGATAGTCAGCTACAAGCTAGGGCTGGGACTGGAGCATTGGAGAGTAAAGATCTAAAGCTATCTACATTACCACCCTCCTTCCTTCTCTGCCAGTCTTTGGTGCCTGGATCCCCAGGGAATGCTTGCTAAAATTAGCAGCTGGGGTAACAGGATGAGTGGAGACATGCTTGGAGGAGAGCCACATGATTTTTCTCTACCTAGAAGCAGAGAGGAAAAGGATGCTGAGAGTGGTCTGTCACTGAGCTGGTGGTTAGAAAGGTCGGGGGGATTTAATTTGGTGGATTGGAGAGAGAGGTAAAGATTTGAAGTTAGCCTCCCTGATTCCCTCGCTGGTGTGACTGTTTATTCTTTATAAAAGATCTATTTCAGATATTTTAAAGAAGGCATAGGAATGGGGTGATGAACAATTCAAAGATGACTATGGAATCTCTAAATTTAGTATAGTTACTTATCCACAGGGTACCGCTTATTATTGAAATGAAATCACACCTGCTGGCATTTATTTAATATTATCATTTTTCCTACATACTTAGAATTCAAAATAGATTGTATCTTCCTACTTAATAAAGTAGAGGGTAATAATTGTACATGAAGAAGTTAGTATTCATATTCTCTTAGTATGTTTTAAATTAACATGATGTAAAATAGTCAGGAGAGATTTCTGTCTCTCTCGTGATAACTATGCCAAATGGCTCAAATGTAAAATGTCCCCCCTTTAAGAGACAATCTTATGTCCATAATAACATTATAATATATATTATATATATATATGATTACTTTGTATGGGCAGAGTACATATGTTTTTATATATTTGGGAATATTGTGTGTGCCTCTGTTTGTGTGTATGTATGAGTGTATGTGTGTGTCTGTGTGTATATATGTGTGTATGTATGTATGTGTGTGTTTGTGTGTGTTCAAGCAAGAAGGGTGGATGAGAAGTGCTCAAGGAAGGAAGAAGAACACAAGATATAAAAATATTTTCATTTCAAAATTAAGAACTATGATTTAAAAATGATTAAAAAAAAGTAATGTTTTTACTTTAGGCTCCAAAGAAAATGGGTTCTGAAGAACATTGTTTGCAGTGTATGGAATGCAACAGATGGTACTAAATGTCCATCATATTAAATAACTTCCTGATGGTTGAACCCCAGCTGTGCATCCCTATTAGCCTTAGTCCATCTTCTTTCATGGTGAGCTCATTCCCTTTAACACTGTCCTATAACCATCACTCATGTTCCTGGAAGGTGTAATTGTGCATATTAGCAATTCCAGAGCTTATGTGTTAGTTTAATTAGGGTTGTTCTGCTCAGATGTCCTGAAGCAGTATCTTAGTTTTAAGTGTTTGGCTTCCATTTTTAATTGAAAATAATGACTAGTTTGTTTTTGTGAAATGAACCCACCCAAGACAACATTAAAGGTGGCAGATTTTCTCAGCTCTCAGCTAGACCTGTGACCAAAACCCTCATGTTTGTGGTCAGTAGAAGCATTCTGTTCCAGAGCATGAGAAAAGGCATTTTTCATACAATGCTTACTAGTCACAAGTCTTTATAGGCACTGTGAGCAACTTAACACCTCTGTAAATAGGAAGGAGGATTTATATTAGAAATTCTTTTGAATAAGAAAAAGCCTACTCAGAATGTACTCCAAGGACTTTCCAGTTGTTTTATTGCTGTTCCAGAATGCTTTCATGTCCCTGATAGAGCTTGTCCTGAGCAAAGTAGACACTTTTCTAAATCTGTGAGATGCTACATTGAAAAGATAATGGGAAAATAAATAGGACATATTCTTCTGTTGTTATCCATTTTAGAATAGAGCTTTAAACTAGTAAGTTACAGAAAAGAAAGAGTATCTAAGAAACAATTAAGGAAGAACATGTTTCATAGCTCCATAACCAATGGTTCCACATATATCTATACTGCTCAAGATCAGTAGATTGATTCATTTATGTTTATTTACCTGTTACGTAAGAAAAACAGAAAATATTGGTAAAGAAAAATGTTGGCACCATCTTCAGTGGAATAAAAAACTTAACATATGCTTTAAAATGCTAACATGGAGACCTATATGAGATACTAACATAATCCAAATATTAAGAAATCAAAAGTAGCCAACTAATTTTAAGTGGACCACCAATTGCTAGACCTCTTTTATTCCTTGCTGTCTTCCAACTACTCTTCTCTGGGGGAAAAAAAAGATGAGTAGGGCAGGCTTTCCATGAATCTATGTTTGTGAGACTACTAAAAACATTCGTGAGCATGAAAAAAAATGTGCATAGCTAAGCAGAGATATAATCTCAAGCATAAATCACTTAGCTTATACATGTATCTAGTTCTTATATATATGATAGTAATAATTCAGGTACCATCCTTTTACAAGCTTGCCTCATTTTAATTTTCTCATTGCTACATCTTTGGTTTTCTGCAGCAAATGATGCAGTGTGGTACATATAACTTCATGGGCTGGGGCTGTAGATCAAAATAATGCATTTTTTGATGATCGGAACCATTTATATTTGGTGAATAAAAAGGGACATCTGTGTTGTGGTTTAATGATATCAAACCAATTTCATTTTATCTTTTCTTAGAGGAGGTAATTGAATTTGGATAAAGATTTCTGATGAACTCTTTATATTTTCTCCTTGAGGAAAGAAAATCAAAACACTGGGCCAAAACTAGATCAAATAATGAGGTGAGAAGATGTGTGTCTTAGTTTTACCATCTTTCCCTCTGATCATCTTCTTGTCTTTGCCTGGCCTTTTCTTGAGCCAACATTATGGGCCAGAAAATAAGTCAATACAGCGGATCAGACAGGGCAAGTGTGAAGGAAGTAGGGCTTTAATGTGGAAGTAAAGCCTAGAACATAGAGATATCAAAAATACACTGAAAATCTCTTCAAATAACAATAAAAAGTGTTTTCATCTAGCTTACTTCCTGTGAGGCAAAGACAGCAATACTAACTTTTTAACTGAATGAACTTATTCAATACTGCATTAGGACTTTTCTCATTTCTATGATTAAATTCCCAACACAAGAGAAATGATTACAGCCTAAGGGGAATTTATTTGATTCATAGATTTAGAATATGGTTCATCATTGCAATGAGGTCATAGAAGAAGGAGCTTCATGCAGCTGGTCACATGACATGTACATTCAGAAATCATAGTGTGACAAATACAGTTTTTTTAAGGTAAGAATGTTCCCCTGTATGCTGTAAATAAATGAACTGTTTTGGCCTGTGTGGAGCACAGTAGAAGTAGATGGAAGAATTAGAGGAGAGGCAGGTAGAAAGGGAGCAAAGTCAGACAGACTCAAGCCAGCTGCCAAACAAGAAACATGTAAAGTTCCAGGTGAGCCAGGCCAGTACCATGTGACCAGATAGATGAATGGAAACGGGTTGAATAAAGATGAAAGAGCTACCTAGCAATGTGTCTGAGATGTAGCTTAAACAGGATGAAATAAATATATGCACCTGTGTCATTTTAGAGGAAAAAGTGGCTGTAGGCAGGTTGGACCTCTGGCCCGTACAGGGTTGGAAACCTTTTACAGCAGTTTTTCAGCTCATTTTTTTTTTTTTCTGTTTTCGATACAGTCTAGGCATCCATACCATGGAGTGCTGCCATCCACATTTCAGCTCACATACCCTATTCTCCTTAGCTAGGAAATCAATCACAGATCACAAATTTGCCAGTTTTTTTTTTTTTTAAGTCCTAGGCAATCTTGTCAAGTTGACAATATCAGTTGCCACAAATATGTAAGTCTACCATATGTTAAGTTTTTGCAATTAATATCCTTATTTTCTAAGTGATGTAAATAGTAGAGGAGCAAATATATTTCTTATATAGTTCAGAACGCAGCAACAGAGTCCAGGCAGGCTGGTGGCAATGTTTTTAGCTTATAATGAGTTACTTTTCACCCCAGTGGACTTGGTCTATAGCAGCAGACACATCAGTATGAACACAGCCAAGTAAATAATCAGCAGCATCAATGCACTTTCTTCTAGGGGGGTTAGAAAACATGAATAGAATCAGAGCTTGTACCATGTACAATTTATACCTAACCACAAAGCCAAATTAAGTAAGTGTTGGATCAAAAGTAAGTAAACATATGATCATCATGGTAGATTTCTGGGAGGAGTTGGGTTCATGTACACCTCCACAGGGAAACTCATCCTGACAGATCCTGAAAACATGTTAGGGAACCAGAATGTGAGGAAGAACAGAGAATTTTTTCTAGCAGTCTTTCCACTCATACCCATCAATGCTCTTCCGAAATTCTAGAAGCGAGAAGAAAATAAGGTATTGAACTTTTTACCAAGAGCAAAATTCTGTGTGAGAGAAATTTATGATAGAGGACAGCTTTGTGTCAGGTGGTTTAAAATGGTTTCTCTGTAGAAGTAATAGAGAGCTTGGAGGCAAGCTTTACAGTAGTTCCATGCCATCTGTTAACCTTTTTTTATTATTATTATGAATAAGATCTCATTTTTTCATCCATGTATCCTCTTATTTAAACCCTTTCCCCTTCTCGCCCCTCCCAGTCACTCTCTCTTCTCCCCATCTCCTTATCTGCTCCCCAGCAAGGGTAGGAGGTCTCAAGGTCCCAATGTGGCTTAGTTCAGCATCCACTCCTGGCAGATCTGCTTTCTTCACCCCAACATCAAGACTGGGTCAGGTGTCCTTCTGGAGGGAATGGGCTCCAAGGTGCCACCCCAAAGTGTTCCAGATTACAAGCTTATTCAGTGGTTGTGGTTTGCTTGGGAATGCTTTGCTTTTGGTTTAAAGTCCACTAATGAGTGAGTTCATCCCCAGCTTATCTTTCTGGGGTTGTGATGCCCTCTGTTGATCTTAAAAATGGCATTGCCAAGATGAGACAACACATACAAAGAACATTTTATGCAACATAGTATTTTGGTCTTTCTAGCCCATTTAGATGACTATTTGTTGGAAAATCAGTCTTTCTAAGAAGCCCTACCCCGAATTGATTTTGATCAGCCTCTATGTTATGTCATAAGTTGATCTTCAAGGCTTTGCCAATGCCAGTGAAAGTGGTTAAGCAATACTTTCCATCAGGAAATACACTGCCTATTAATTGTCCCTTTGCAGTAGTCTTTGTGCCTGAGCTATTCTCTTTCAAGGTCATTAGTCTACTAAGTGAAGTTGTTCCTCTAAAGGTGGCATCAATCAGTGGCAGCCACAGCACCCATGAGAAAGTGTCTCCATTTCTCTAAGCAGTGCACAAAGCAGTGTTTGCTCCTGTTTTTCATGACATATGTTCTTTTGGCTGTTTTTAGGTATTATTTCAAAGCTTAAATCCTATCCTTATCCATTCAGGCTTTCTAACTGTTAGGTTTTAATCTGAGGCAAAGGGTAAATTAAGATGATGCTGGCTACTAGGGTCTCCTAGCACCCTTTAGTACCTACCTGTCACAGGGTCTTATTGGCTTGCAATCATCTTCTATCCTGAACTCTCCAGCCCAGGAACTTCACTGCCCCTTTCCCTGCTCTTCTTTCCTATATAATCCAGCCATTTTGACTACATGGATTTATTTTTTTATACATTTCAGTTTCTGGTCCAGGCTCTTGACCTTGACCAAGGCTCCTTATTTGTTCTCCCTTTACCTCTCTCCTCACATGGCCT